>JACLAT010000053.1:140000-437500 GCA_018105865.1 Metaphire vulgaris
TATCAGAAACATTTATGTTTTCACTAAACCAATCAGAGAAAATAAATCATGTAAGCGAAGCGAAATAATTAGCAATCATATTCAATTAAAGCCTAATATTTCGTCATTCGAAAGATGGCGAAAGTATCAATCACCACTGTCGTACAGCGCAAAGATCGAACTTCGGTCGCGATGTCTGGACCCGATGACATTTGATATCTTGGATTCTGAACCGCAGAAACAAACTGAAAATATTGCATTGGGTGTAGGTCGAGACTAGATTTACACAAAAGTTAAGCTAACTGGTCTGTATTTACTTGGTTCACTTCGTTCCTTAACTTCCTCCCCATTGGATATTATCGAATCATGGGATGAATAAGCTAATATATTAGTTACGCCAGTCTGCTGGCGCCATCTACATAATCAATGGAAACTATGGTGTCATGAAATATGACTACAAACACTTTCACTTCACTTATATAATTATCGTATCGTTAGGTTTTTTTAAACAAAATATTTGTTTGTATTTTAATTTTACTTGAATCTGGTCGCTTGAAGAATTTAAACGGAGATTTTCAATCGTAAGCCTGAACAAATAAGATAACATATGCCTACCAATTTAAAACTGGGTGAGAAGTGCATTTATCCCTCGGAATAACGTTAAAACCGTTGATCAACACCTAAATTGGAAAGAACTTATTTTTTACGCGAATATTCAGAATATTCGCTAAATTGACAATATTTAAAAAAGCGTAGTTTGCATTTGCTTGTGTTGGTTACATTCAGCAAATGTAGGACTAGGTACAGTGTATATAGTTTGGTGACGAACAAGAAACCCATATTCTTACATTGAACTTGTATTTCAATATGTAGGTCTAAAAAGGTAAAGGTAGTCCCGTACTCGAACGAGCGTAGGGTTTCCGGCGCTGATCTCCGGTACTAGGCAAGCAGCGACGCAGGTGGTTTACGCCATTAATCTAGAGTAGGTTGCCATTACTTTCTCTAGACCTGCGTTTTTACCTTCGCAGCTTAGCGCTGCTACCAATTTAACGACGCCTGAACGATGAACGGCTTGGTTGGCGCCAGCACCACGATTAGATCCTGGGATGGTCACCTACCCAAGTACTAACCGCGCTCGACGTTGCTTAACTTCGGTGTTCTGACGAGAACCGGTCGCACAACGCCAAATAGACCGGGTAGGTCTACATTTATTTAATGCACTTGATGGAATTCATTTTGCGTGAAGAGTCTATTCCCGTTTGACCTGCGATTTCACGCACATTTACTGTATGTAACACTTTGTTGGCGAAACGAAAGACAGTGATCAAGTATCTGGGACCAGATGATAGGATTGATCACGCTAAGTTCCTGAAAATTCGGTGACAGGTCTTTTAACTCCACCCTTTTAATCCTCGTCACTTAATCCCGAAGTCTTTAATCCCCTAGCAAATAATCCTCTGACACTTAATCCCTTCAATCACCGTCTTGGAGTTTAAGACCAGAGCTGCATATTTAGGTCAGGTTTAGGGTTAGATTTAGGTTTAGGGTTAGGGTCAGTGGCGTAGCGAGGCAAAGAGCCGCCCGGGGCGAGAAAAAAAGTGCCGCCCTCAATTCTCCGAAAAAGTCTGACAAGCAAAAAAACGTTATCAATTCTCCAAAAAAGTCTCTGACAGGCAAAAAACTTTATCAACTCTCCAAGAAAGTCTGTGACAGGTAAAAAACGTTATCAACTCTCCAAAAAAGTCTCTGACAAGCAACAAACTTTAACAACTCTCTAAGAAAGTCTGTGACAGGTAAAAAACGTTATCAACTCTCCAAAAAGTCTGTAGAAAAACGTTATCAACTCTCCAAGAAAGTCTCTGACAAGCAAAAAAATCAAAAATCAAAGAAATCTCGAAAGTGCCGCTCCTAGAGCAAGTGTCGCCTGAGGTGCTTCGCCCTCTCTGCCCTCGCTACGCCACTGGTTATGGTTATGTTTTTGTGACACAAATATTTGTTATTTCATTCGTATTAAATATTTTAATACGTTTTCCTATATCCTTGAGTGTCTGGGGATTACGTGCACAGGGATTAAAAAACTCGGTATTAAAAGACTTGGGATTAGGTGCCGAGGATCTTAAGTGACGGGGATTAAGTGACTGGAATTAAATGACATGGATCGACCCTGAAAATCCAGTTATCTTTATTATTATTAAGTTCAATGAAGACCAGGATTATTTTAAAGTCAACCCGCGGGCCAGATCCGGCCCTCCAAATGGAGGGCCGTGAAATGGCATGCGAAGATACGGAAGTGATGAAGTTTTCTTTATCCGTCAAATGCGCGACTGGCATTTGCGCGCCGACATTTGCGCGATGTTCGTTGATATAATACGCGCTTTTGTCGGTCGCGCATTTGTCGGGGCGTAAATGTCGGGGTACAGAATTTTTATCTAATACTAACGAAATCCTTTTAGGCGCCTTGCTATAAATTTACCTGCTAATATTGTTGCACTTATGAACTATATTTTATGACTGCAAATATGTAGGCTTATAGGCCCTACCTGGCCGGCCCTCGGTCACCAGTCATACAAAAAATTAGCCATTCATAAAATTTATTCGCATATCCATGATTCCCTGATGCAGACGGATATCGGAACGAAATGGTAATATCTTGTTCATGGCCTATGCTCCACTGGCAGTGCAAATGGCTGCCGAAGAAGATTATATCGACCGATGTTCAATTATTTTGGGAGAGTTTAATCCCTTCCAACGCATCCAGATTCTCCAAACAGGGTCCACATGTTTTTGGTTCTTACCAACAACTCTCTGCAAAGGTCGAAACTTTCAGGTTGGAAGTAGTCCGCCACCCACTGTCCACTGCGTCCCTCCTCCCGTGGCGGCTCCAGGATATTGTAAGAGGGGTGGGGTTGAGGTGGCAAATTCTAAGCGTGGGTACAACTACTCTTCATAAACCTGGACTAGTCAAGTAGTTTGGGATGAGTGCACTAAAGTATGGGGCATCTGAGGAAGAGCAGGCATTCAGTAGGGGGCCGGGGCCCCTCTGTGGAGTCGTCTCTGCCCTCCTCAACTGATTGAATCACTGCTGGAAATGGAAATTTTTGGACGCGATTTGCCGCTACATTCCCCCCAAGTTTGCCCATCTAAACTCAAAGCATTCCTCTTCAAAGAATCCTTTCCTCCATTGGAAGTAACGTCCCAACCACGATGACCCTTTGGATAAAATGACTGACTGATCTTTTAGCAATGGTAATTTTAAACTAGGTGTTTACCCGTCAAAAATTACGAGGGGAGATTGGCTGTTTTACACTCGATTTTGCGCAAATGCAATAACATTTTGCGCAATTAATTGTCCTTAACTCGCCGCCTTTTCCTTCAACCGAGTTAACGCCCATTCGCATGAATTTTCTGAAACTTGATGGTCAACGTAAGTGTAATGATTTGGCAGTGTCGAACGACATGCAGTGCTTGATTCTCTTGTTTGCTGTGCTGCTTTTCACGCCGAGCAACAGCCTGCTCCTCAGTCTCACTTGATTGTCGGAGAACTCCTGAACGCTAAACTTTTTGTGTATTTCGAGAACGCCGAACAGCTAGATTCTCCGGACTTTTTTCGAGAATTTTGCTTTCGCTCTCGCGCCATTCGCCGTCTTCGTTCTTCTGGAGTCTCGACATTCATTCGCACTTCATTCATTGTCAGTTATTTAAAAAGAGTATCCAGCCTTTATTTTAGCGTAGTCTACATATACAAATATGCTTATTACGATCGAGGAATTACGCGTACGCATCAGCTGGTTCAATGTTAATCCGAAAGAATAACGCTAGATGAACAACGTTTCAATATTGTACATATGTATATATAGATACATTCGCATTGTATATACTACAAAATCACGCCACCTAGCCAAGCTCTGCGCCACGTAATAATTATGTATGTAAAAATCACGCCACTATGACAATTTATGACGCTGTAAACGTAGTAATTATGTACGTTAAAATCACGTCCCTTCCTCAAGCTCCGCCCACCAAGGTATCGTGACGCAGTGCACATTATGTAAATAATAACGCAATAATGAATACATGTAAATGAACATATATATATATATAGTATTTATTAAATTTTAAAAAAATAGGTTTTGAGGTAAGGAAGGAGTATATATATATAATAACGAGGGAGAGGGGATTGGGAGAGGGAAGGGAGTTTGGGAGGAGGAAAGTGGGTTGTACGGGTTTTAGGATCAGCGTTTTGTGGGTTTGGGAACGGGTTTTTGGGGCCGTTGGGGTAGGGCGGGTCAGGAATGGGTTGGGCTGGGGCGATTTGGAGAGGGATGGGGAGAGGGAAGAGAACAGGATTTGGGCCGGTGGGGTAGGGCGGGGCGGGGATGTGTTGGGGCCAGGGCGATTTGGAGAGGGATGAGGAGAGGGGAAAGAAGAGAGAACAGGGGATTTGGGGCCTGTGGGGCAGGGCGGGGCAGGGGATGGGTTGGGGCCAGGGCGATTGCGAGAGGGATGGGAGAGACAGGAGGAACAGGAGTTTGGACTGGTGGGGTAGGCCGGGGATGGGCTGGGGCCGCGCGATTGGGAGAGGGATAGGGTGAGAGAAGGGCGGGGTTTGGAGCCTGTGGGGTAGGGCTGGGCAGGGAATGGGTTGGGGCCTGGGCGGGTATGGGTTGTGGCCGGGGCGATTGGGAGAGGTATGGTGAGAGGGAAGGGAAACGGGGTTTGGGCCGGTTGGGTAGGGCAGGGCGGGGATGGGTTGTGGCCTGGGCGGGTATGGGTTGGGGCCGGGGCGATTGGTAGAGAGATGGGAAGGGGAAGGGAACGGGGGTTTGGGCCTTGGGTAGGGCGGGAATGGTTTGGGGCCGGAGCGAATGAGAGAGGGATGGGGAGAGGGAAGAGGAACGGGAGTTTGGGCGGTGGGTAAGGCAGGGCTAGGTTGGGGAGGGGCGAATGGGATGGGCACAATGTGCAGGCAATCAGGACGATTCGTTGAGCTGCACTTAAGACGTTTCCTTAAACGCTCCGTTGATTATACAGTTTTTATTAAACAATTTGGTTGTTAATGGCAACAACGTCTTCCAACATCTGCCGTGTATCGTATCCGACAAACAGACAGACAGACAGACTGACAGACAGACAGACAGGCAGACAGACAGACAGACAGACAGTGAGAATTATATTTATATATAGATATCCATCGTCTATTAATTAATCTTGTCAGTCACGCTACACAGCAGAAGTTGCACGACGTCGTTGCTATACGCAACCAAACTTTATATTCGGCGGAGCTCTTGACGAAGCGTCGTGATTGCCTGCCAGGGATATTTCTAGGATAGTGAATTTGTGGGGGGGGGTTCGAACTTAAACTGGGGGTGTCCGGAGCTAATTAGTATGCATTTTGTATGCATATCATTGTCACATTACCAAATTTTGGGGGCGTCGACTTCAAATTGGGAGTGTTGGGGTGCTAGAGGGTGTAAAAATATCCCTGTTGCCTGCACAGTGTACCCCTCCCCTAGCCTCAATCCGGAGCGAAACCAGAAAAATTTATCATGCAACATCTTGCCGGAGTTTACTTCTCTATCTGTAGTATAGTTGCTATTTGCATCGCAGTTAAAATATTATATGTGAACACATAGAAGGTAGGCCTACCACAAGAAAGTTCTTACTAATATTTTCCTTCTGAAAACGGAATTTACTACTCAATAATTATATGAATTATCTGATAGTATCATCTGCCGATAAAGACAATTTTTTATTTAAGAATGGACTAAATGCAGAAACGGAATATTCTCAGACATTTCAGCATTTTAAAATTCAGATCACTCAGTGTTTGGCTGTTTGCCCGTGTTTACTGAAAAATCTTTCGCTGGCGACGTAACAACATGCCGAAAGCAATCTATTCAAATAAGTGCCGGATTACCCATTAGGCAGAGTAGGCAACTGCCTATGGGCCCCGCGACTTTTAGGGGCCCCACATGACAGTGACGAAAAACAATTTTTATTTACTTATTTTTAAGAATAGCGCTATGCGAAAGGCACGTGACGACGCTGACGTCATGCAATAATGTTTACACTTCAATAGCGTTCTAGTAGTAATTTGGGGCCTGGACCCTGGGGTTCCTAAATTTTTACTGCCTATGGGCCTCCACGGTGCTTAATCCGGCACTGATTCAGGGTATGCTAAAATGAATAGTTTTTCAAATTCTTGGAGCAATTAATTGTTCCTGATGATATCTGTGATCCAGTTGGCTAAACGCGAGACTCTCGTATAGAGACCAGGATAACCTTGAATGCAGCCATCCGACAAAATATGCGATGCAATTCCAACGATACTGAAAGTTTTATTTGCGTCCTGAACAGCAAGAGGATCACCTACGTCGCCCTGTAATCAACGACAAACTTAATTAACTCAATATGAATTAAATGGATTTCAACATTATAGGCATTATAGGCTATATTTAAATATATCGTGAAGTAATAAATTACCACGATGATTAAACCTATGCGCTAGTCTACTCATCAATTCGAGAGATTGGGCTCACTCACATCGTGTCCTGGCAGCGAAAGAGATGGCTAAGCTGGCACTGGACTATATACTGTAGGACTCTCTTCCTACTAATTAGACCATTCTAATGAAACCACTCCAGATAAAAAAGAAGAAATATTGCAAGAGGGACGGAATACTGCAGTTAGACCTACTTAAACACAGAAACACCACAAAACAGAAACATTAATACCAAAAGGAAAGAACTGGACAAAATAATACCTCTACCGCCGGAATACGAAAGAGATCAGAGTATACTACTGGAAGAAGTTGGAAAAAGTAATAAAGAAAATAAACAGTCTCGAAAGTGCACCGACAAATGACATAAGGAATCGTCCATAAATTACGTAACATGGTTGGGGGTCCGGCCATTTGTTACGAAGTGTGACGACGGGAAGTTCCGTAAATGTGACGTAACGCATACAAATTTTAGGTGATGACCTTTGCCCCTTTTTTACTTTTCGGGGATTTTGGAGAGGAAAAAAATAAAAGTATGACCTTTTTTGCTCGTCAGGGTTTTTCCAGAGGAAAAATACAAGGATGGCCTTTTTTGCTTGTCAAGACTTTTCGGAAGACGAAAATGGAGGGTCGGCCCGTTGCTACGTCATATTTTAGGGGTCTGACGTTTTACGTCGCTTACGTAGGGGGTCAAAAAAGTGCCAAAATCGCGTTACGTAATTTATGGACAGCCCCTAACGGCCGAGATGATAACAGCTTGAGACGAAGCTTTGTAAAAATAATTCATTACATATGCAGTCAAGTATGGAACGAGGAAACATTACCACAAGAATGGACCAAACTACTAATGGTAGTCACACGCAAGAAAGAAGATTTAGAAAAATGCAGCAACTAAAGATTTTTTCAAGATTCGAGATATTATTCATCATCAGTTATACAACAACATACTTTCATAAGCCTTGGTGCTTTTAGTGCTAATTAACAGATGCACATTTTCAAACAAAACATTGTTATCAAATAAGCACCTTCAGGTAAAATACACGGATACACGAGATATAAAGTACACGGTAAGGTACACGGTACACGAGGAAAGTTAAGGTATACGGGTACAGGATAAAGAGAACGGTACACGAGTACACGAGGAGAGAGAGATAGGTAGATAGTCAGCCCTAGAGAGCGAGTAAAACCCATGCCAAAAAGCTAAATCGAACAACCACGTGACCTACTGAGATTAAACATCTGTGTAGCCAACCGGGTCTAGCCATCCTGGGAGAGATAGTAGTGAGTTATAGAGGCCCGGTTCGCAACAATACTGTAGTATTGGCTTCATCGGTCGTCCAAAGGCTGAAAATGAACGCAGATCAACAGACAGTAATTGGTGCAAAGTGATGTCCACACGTACAGTGTACACTGGATCCGACTGAAAAGGACTATGGGACCCAAAGGTTCCTAGTACTTCCTACTGATTATTGCGTAAAGTCACTAGAATTAATGTACAACGCTGAACTTGGCTCCAATGTTGCCGTCGGAAAAAATCGAAAATCTCCCAAAACATACAGCGCATGAGAATGAATTTGTAAATAACTACTACAGTAACTATTACTGCTACCAATATAATTGTTATTACAATCATGACTACTTTTGTCACCAGGCTTAATGCAACAGGGCATCAATCGACGCGGTTCAAAATCTCTTCGGAAAACTATCAGCTTCATACCAGTGATAGTATTCATGACGAGAAGAAGAATAAGAAAGGAGGAATGTCTATTAAAATATCATTTTTAAAATTAAGATAAAAATTTAACTATCCTAAAGAACTTAAAGAACATACACTGAGTAGATCAAAGCACTGATCACAACACTCCTATTCACACTTAAACAAAGTGATCAATTTGTGACACACCGAATTTCATAGGCGCAGAATACGACAGAGTCTCTAATGTATAGCAGGCTGGCATTTGTCACTGTTGTGCCATTTACTCAATTTAGCAATCATACGTATTATCTCGTCCTACCTTCAAGCCGACGTTTCGCTAAGTTACGCCGCTGCACTTTGGAATTCGAAAGAAAACTTAAATGTCTGCGTTGGTGATATATTACTGCAAGTGTACATCAAATGTCATGCACGGTGATCAATGAGTGGTGAAAATATTTACAACAAAACAGAATGATACCGGTTTGATTGACCCACACTGTACAGTTTATTCAGTAACTCACATAACACATGCCCCGTTCTGCGTCTCCTTTGTCGTCCGTGGCGCACATCATGTTTTCCGAGAATGGTTGATTATGAGGAAGGCGCGTTTCGCACTCTTCGTTCTTCGATATGTTAAATCGCGCGTAACGAAGAATAGCAGGATAGTGGCCATCTACGAAAAGGAAATTCTCTTATTATTCAATTTTTAAAAAGAAATCTATTTGCAACAAAGCAGAGAGGCAACACAACCGCTTTAAGGTTTAACACTAGATGTATTTACTATAAAAGTTTTTGGACCTCAAATATGGAATGCCTCCCCACCTATATAACTAATATAATAAATTTAAATGAATTTAAAAGAGAAATTTAATATATATACTACTACTACTACTACTACTACTACTACTACTACTACTACTACTACTACTACTACTACTACTACTACTACTACTACTACTACTACTACTACTTTCCAAATAACAAACTTATCCAAATAATTAATTAAATTTTTGCTATCGCAATGACTTACGTTTAATTTGTCTAGTGTCTAGTCATTATTACATATTTAAAATTTACTAAACTTCTAAGTAAGAAACTTATCAAATTAATATCTTAATGACTTATGTTAATTGTATGCTATTTATTTCTCAGACATGTCAAGGACTTAGGTTAATTGTCTGCTAGTTATAGTTATTTCATATTTATGATTTACTATAGTTACTACCACATTCTTAGGGTACCTCCCTGCGGGAACACTGTTCCCTTTTGGTACTTTAAAATAAAATTCTACAATTCTTATAATAATTCTATAATTCGTATACTATTACTTTGATTGGGAGTGTTAATTTTTAATTAATATTCTTAATTAAAGTTGATGATGTCTAATGCTCTGCTATACATTTAACAATTCAATGTATCAGGTTGCCTCCCTGGCGGGATATGTTTCCTTTTAGGCAACCCTTTTCTTCTCAACATTTCACTTATAGGCCTAACTCTTGTCTACTATATGATGTTATATCTGAATATTCTATTAAAATATTAAAATTTTAATTTGACTGCTTCTCAGGTTTCTTTTTTGTTTTCTATTCTATTGTATACTTAGACTAAATTTAGTCTTGTGAATATTCTGCGAATTTTCTTGGTATTATTTTAAATTCAATTGATGTCATTTATTGTAATTGATGTCAGACATGCCTATGTTAAGTTGAGTTGAAATAAACCTCAGTTCAGGTCGTTGCTAAGAAATTAAGGCAAATCAATAAAGGTGGATTAAGTAGGCAAATTCCATGATAAAGTATTGCAGTAAATAGTCGTCAAATTAATACTGGTGCGCAATACAGAATTCCTGCACGTATGCATAGCATTGTTTGATTGTTTCACACAGGTCTGCCCACAGAAAATCCAGGCCCATAGCAGATCAATCGCAGGTTCTTAAACAATCTTCAGATCTGTTGAAAAAGATTAGTGCAACTTTATTAAGTATTTTATAATCGCCTTCTAATATTTTATGATCTTCTCAAAATCAAATGACGACCTCTTTTGCTTGGCAATACTTTTTGGCTCGCAATGCCTTGCTTAACTCTAAACCCAAGATGCCTCACTGATTATAGTTGGTTGCAAGACCCCTAAGTCATAAATACTGTATAAGGTAAATTTATTTCGGGCCCCTCGAGCCCCCTACAAAACGCCGGCCCCTGGACATTTGCTCCTGCCTCATCCTCTCGGCGGACCTGGTTTCATATGCGTGCTAAATTAAATAGCTGCATTCGAAATAGGTGATAACATACAAATGATGACCTTCGTCGCTAAGTTAGAAAAAATTCAATGACTCCATTCCTAGATTTCTGCGAAGTTCAAAACCTATTGAAAACGACATGTTCGCATTTTGTAGAACACGAATTCTTAAACTTTAGCGTCAAACATTATGCCTGCACATATCAAGCAATACAAAAGCAGATGCACTGAATAATTTTGCCTTACTAGTATTCCAGCCCCATCCTGTCAATATGCCTTGCCGATATACGTAGAGCTGTTCCGTGTCAGGAGGACATATTGGTCGAACATACGATGATAGGCTTATACTAATTTTTTTCTCCATCCTCAACAACGCTATGTCGTTAATCGTGTAAGTTCCATTACATATATAGCTATCAGGAATGAAGTAGTGAGAGATTCTGTGATATTTGCGGTATTTATTTTGGGTTGCATTTTCCAAGCGATCGTGATCGCCGACAACAACGCGTGTGCTGTTTGTCCTAAACAAACAGCGCAATATAAAGGAACGGCTTACCACTGATAGCATGCAGCTTGGAACGCCTAAATTAAGAATAGACTGACGAATCAAAATAGACTGATATCTCAAAATAGATGCAATGCCTGATATGGTAATAGCTACAGTAATACAGACTGTAGTCCCCCTTTCTTCCATTTCAATAATGCTACCAACATACAAGACTCTTTATCAGCGGTTCTCAACCTTTATAGTGCCACGACCATTTTAATTCAATTCCCCATTATGTGGCGACCCCCAACGGTAAAATAATTGTCGTTCACAATGTAAGCTGCTAAAAATAATAATGCTACGACAATTAAAATGTTTGAAATTGTTATTTAATTGTCTCCATGTCTATCCTCGAATGACAATTATAGTAAAACAACTAGTACCACTGAGGACATTGTGTACAATAACAAGAAAAGAGACAACCCCATATTTCTGATGGTCTCGGGCGACCCCTGGCAAGTCGTCATTCGACCCCCTTGGGGGTCGCGACCCACAGGTTGAGAACCGCTGCTCTATATGAAATGAGATGGGTATAGCAGAATGTGGCATGTGACACAAAGTGCCACTCCATGTTAGGATTCTGATCACTGATCAAACAACAAAGGGAACCAATGCTGAACCAATGCTTATTAATGACGACGACGACCACCATACGATGACGGTTCATATCACCCAATCTCTGTTACAAAAATAATCGTTATAGGCCTAGGCTATTTTTAATTAGGAGAGAACTCGAGCTACTGTAAACGATATATTGTAACAATGGCGCATCATTGCATCATTTTATAAGAAAATGTGCTCCATTACCAATGAGGATCGCTTCGATCAACGCAGTGAGCCGCTGTCAAGACCCATCTTTCACTGATGATAGTTGCTCCGCAATCGACAGATGTCCGATCGTCGTTGGGTGCCAGCCGTGCCTTAAAATGCATTCACAACAGAGGATGGACTAGTATGCATACGTCCTGCATAACGCATTCTTTCACTAAATACCTTAAGATGAAATGTGTCAGACAACTGTAAGTATTTCAATCAAAGCCAACAGAAAGCTTCGTAAAAGCTACGAACTGACTGACTATCACTTACTATTTAAAATTTGAATAATTAATTTTCTTTCCCCTTTTGTGCAACCGGCCTACTTGGCGTGTAAGTAAGTAAGTAGGTTATAAGTAAGTAAGTAACTGAAATCTTGTTAATTTCTATGGCGCTTCCAAAAGCAGTACCGAAGTAGCTCCTTCGTTCTAGGCGCTTAATCTCAGAATGAAGTAGCTATAGCAAAAGGTGGGGTCATTCATGCATGGTCATTAAATCCAAAGAGCCAGTGGTTGGGACACTACAGCTAAGAGAAATTACTTGAGTTTAGAAAGAACAGCTTGAGGAGATATTGCAAGAGGGCAAGAAAATTGTGACTCAGAATTTGATATTTGATCATGGTATAGACAGTAGAGGAATGCTGGAATTTAGTTCCAAAGTTCTGGTGCAGCATATGAAAAAGCACGATTGCAAATTTTGAGAGATGATTGATTTAGATGACGAAGGAGATTTACAATAGAGGAAGATCGAGTAGATGGAGGATGTTGAGGGATTATCAGATTTCGTATGTGGACTGGTTTTCAAGTATAAAATGAGTTGCAAGTCATTGAAATTATTTTATATTTAACGCGTTCTATTTCAGCCATTGTAGAGATTTAAGTAATGGTATAATGATGATATAAAGAATTTAGGTGATTAGTGCACGAGCTAAGGCATTTTGAATCGATTGGAGTTTACACATGTAGTCTAAGCTTTTGGGAGATTGCGAACCAGTGAGTTGCAGTAGTCTAATTTAGAGTGGCTTACTGGAGTGGTAAAAGTGGAAACGATTTTAAAATCAAGGTAGGGACGAAGGCGGCGTAGATCTCGGATGTGAGAAACACAGGTTTTTGATAGTTGGGATATGTGAGCTTCAAATGCGACTAATCTAGGAACTTTTACCAAGGGACTTTAAACGCAATTGTCCGAACTCTCGATCACAGGGAATTCATAGCACTATTGTCTATTGTGATTTGAAACATTAATGTTGATATTGAAAAGATGGCGAGGCGGGGGTTAACGTATTGTAAAGTCGTATTTGATAGGGGTCTGACTTTTTGTGACGACGTGTGACGAAGGGGAGGATGGGGTCAAAAAACTTCCAACAATCGCGTGATGTCGTATATGAACGGCCCTATGACATTCTACTTGAAGAGCATGGATCGTTGTTTTAAATAGAACTTGTCTCCGCTAATTTTATTCTTCCTTGGTGGTCATGACATTTATTTATCACTCTGCATAGCTTCCCTAAATTTTCCAGTGATAAATCCAACATTGTATCTGAGTTATAAAAGTTATAATCGAAACTCGACAACGATGCGGATCAAAGCAAAAAATCAATTTTTATTTTTAATTTTAAACGATTGTTGACGATTTTAATATTTTAAAATCCGCTATGAAAAATTTCTAGTTTTTATTTGTATTTATATTTATGATGCTAAGTATACTCGGAGTTGTTATTTTATCATGATGTTTAGGCCTATTGAATTTTACCGACATTACAAAATTATACTAATTGATAGATAAAGAACTTTATCGGTTTTAGAAAAAAGATTTCCTTACCATCCAAGGAAACTCATGTCGCCGAGATCTGTTGCCACCGATGATTCCGAACGTCTCCAGCGACGAAGAAAATTCCCCTTGTCTAGCAGAATCATTATATTTGCTGACACCACATCTGAGAGTCCCGTCTGTATAAGCAGCCGGTCAACAACGATGAAGTAGATCAACAATTGATCTACTTCATCGTAAACAACAATGGCATTATGGTCATCATCAATATAGTCATCGACATAATCACCATCGTGTCGTCAGTATCAAAATTATCAACACATTCGCCATTATTATGATCATCATCTTCGCTGTGTTGTCAATTGTCGTCGTCATCATCATCGTCATCATCATCGTCATCATCATCTTCGTCTTCGTCATCATCATCATCATCACCAGCAACAACAACATTATCATCATCATAGTCATCAACTCATCATTATAGTCATATGAAATTGAATTTGATCATATCCTTCTACTCACTGTACCAAACAGGAACAAAGGCTGCAAAAGAAAAATATTTCTTTTACTTCTATGCTTCTATCGCAATATGATCTCTAAATTATATACTATATAATATATAGGTTACTAAGAAATCTCCAGGGTTGTTAACAATACTGCTAAAATGTATTACCAAACACAATACCAATACTGTATGATAAAAATATTGCGAATACCAATAGCAATACCAAAATAAATTGTATTGCCTAAATTGGCACAAGTACCAATACTTTTGCCCGCAAAAATAATGATGATTACTTTTAATGACTAAATTGTAAAACCGAAAAACAGATTATGACAACCTGCAACAATCTTAACAACAATCATCACTTAACAGCGCGTAGGAAAACCATCATTTCAAAATGATTATTGCTGTCATTCACGGTTCATTCAATTCAAGCCAAATAGTGATTACTAAGCTTGTCTGAAGACCTTCCCAGCGAGTCTGCAGTCTTGTACCCAAACACTATGAAGTGAACGCCGAACGGCTTTTTTCTCAACTAATTATAGGCCTAGTCTAAAATTCTTTAAAAATCTGCATCCGGAGGTTGTCGGCACCCTGAGCCCCAACGAGCGTGGCCGGACAAAATGTCACCGGAAAAAATGTCACGGACAAAATGTCACGGGGACAAAATGTCACCGGACAAAATGTCACGCGGACAAAATGTCACGATTTAGGGTTAGGGTTAAGGGTAGGGTTACGGTTACGGTTAAAATTAGGATGACATTTTGTCCGCGGACATTTTTCCCCATGACATTTTGTTTGGTGACATTTTGTCCCCGTGTCATTTTTTCCGTGACATTTTGTCCATGACATTTTGTCTTAGCACCCCAACGAGGGTATGGCGGATCGCGAGGCATGGTGGGGGAATTAGAACGTGGTATACAGGGTTCTTTTAACTGGTTTAAAACTAGAGGCTTGAATTTGCAAACACATTCGCTCGGGTATATCTGGTTGGAATTTTTTGTCCCAAGCAAATATTTTGCGGATATATTTTTAAGTGGAGCACCCGTAGTTTCATACCAGCTTATCATTCACACGGATATTGCCCGTGCAACTACTGATGGAATATATCCGCGCAACAGATCCCTTAATGGAGCAGAAACGTTTACCAAAATTCATATGCAATTTATTTATCACGTTGGTACTGCAGGGCGCTGGTGACGTCATATGACGTCCTCTGTTCAATGCAGGGCCGCCGAGAGGGAGCAAGGGCACATACAAAGGGCTCCGGCGGCCTAAAGGGGCCCGGGCCGATGATGGAGATGTATTATTAACAACAATAACAATAATAACACCACAAAAAGGTCATCATGTTATGCTGCGGGGGCCAGGCGAGTAAAAAAGGGGGACCCGGGCGCTGAGGACATCATTAACAGCGTGAACAAGAGAGACAGGCAAGCAAAGGTCATCACTAGTTTTCGAGAGTTACAACACTCGCATCGTAAAATCAGTGACAAGCCAAAAATAGGTCATCATCATCATCATTCATAATTTTAAGCCTTGTCAGGAGCCCGTCGTCCCTTCTGCATAGGGGCCCGAAATTTCTCTCGGCGGGCCTGGTTCAATGCAAACTATTTTTTAGCTTATGCGGATCTTGGAGTCATTCTTCTGCTTCCTGTAGCTGCAAGAATGAGTTACCAATCAAGAAAAGCGTATTTTATATAAAAAAGTATGAATGTGTCCTATAAACACCTGTTCATAAAACCACAATATACTCAGCCTCAACTTCAATTCTGGAGAATTCCTTCTCAGGTGCAATTAGTGTATATTGCTTGCATGCATTGTCAATGCTTCCATTGAGTAAAGCCGACATTCATGGCTCGTTGAGTGAGGAAGAAATTTGGACCAGATAATTGAGTTCCTTGTCAATAAATTTTGGAATTTATTTTGATATTGCGCCCATTTTATCGCAGTGATTGCCAGTGCTATTGCTTTGCATTCTTGACCCAATCGTCATTGCTGATTATAGAGCACATTACAGAGCACCCGCATTTTTGTATGAATTGTTGCGTACGTTTCCATTCGTACCAATATTTCTACATAATTTTTGTTGTCTTTGGTTGACTATATTTTCTATTCAATGGCTGAAGGCGCTTTGAAATCACGATTGACTGCTTATCAAGGAACAAAACCGCAATTAAGACATTAATAATGGATATTAGAATGGATGCAAATTATCGATGACTAGGGTTACCAGACGTCCTTAAAAATGATAAGGACAGCCCTTAAATTCAGTGGCCCCGTCCTTAAAGGCGTTTGTCCTTAATAAAGACACAAAATGTCCTTAAATTTCATTTAAAATAGTGATTAGTGATATCAGACCATATTCTAGATTAAAAGGACTTTGTAATTGATTGATATTGATTGCTAAAAAGGTCATCATTAGTTCTTTGTGCTTTTTTGCATCTTTAACGTCCTAAAATGTCCGACAAACAAAAAAAGATTATCACTAGTTTTTTGTACTTTTTTAGCGTCCGGAAAGGTCTGACAATCCAATGTGTTTTGTGTTTTTAAATTATTTCCAACTGATCTGGTATCCCTAGCGATGACTAATAATGCAAACATGCTAATCAAAAATCAGTCAGTTATACAGATAATTTGTTGATAGGCTAAATCAATTTCTAAATGGTAAGAGCACTAAAAACGTCGTTCGTATATCGAGCGAGGTTCAGACGCCGGGGTCAGCGATTCAATTTATCAGGCAGTCGCACGTTGGCCGACACAAATGGTGTGAAAATTGAATTGGTCTCGTACATGTCGAGTTTCGGTGTACTAAGATACTGTATGTTAGCGGTGATGAGACTGAAGCTGTATTAGGCCTGGCTATCTAACAAGAAGGGCCGCTACAAACAAATACCTGACACAACAGCAGAACATCTATTAAAACACAATTGCAAGAACCGGGAAGGCACATAGCAGAAAGGAATGGATTGATGATGAGAAAAGCCTCATTCATAGAAATTCTGCAACACGAGCGCTACAAAAGTCACGCGAAATTACATTACATTAATTACATTATAATATAATACATTATATTATGTCATGGTGAGAGTATTTGTACTGGTACAGGTCTCACAAACCACATCTAATCGCGTTATTTTCATTACATCATCAACTGAAGTTTGCTACAAGTGGGCTCGGAATTCGAGTTTCAGACGTGGCTGACGCGCTGAATTAAAAACAAGCACAATGAAATGTATTACCTTCCAGCGTCACAATAAGAGCTGAGATGAAGACGATCTTCATGTTCTGATGCAGCTTCGTCTTCAAAGTAATTCAAGTGAACGTTTAATAGGGCCTAAATGCTGCTTTTATAGCTCCCTATCTCTATAGAGGAACAATGAAATCGAAAAAGTTAAAAGTATTTGTTATTAAATAAATTATGGACTAAAATGATAAAATATGAAGCCCTTCTTCATAAATCATAGAGATCTTGTCTTTGGATGTTCTTGGTATTTTCAGATGCAGTAAATGTATGGCTTCGCTTTGCTATGCCAGAATGATTTGAGACTTTTAGCTTTGTTATCAACCGTAGAATGTCCATAGAAGAACAATGAAATCGAAGAAGTTAAAATTAGTTGTAATGAAATAAATTATAGGCAAAAATGATAAAATGTGAAGCCGTTCTTCATAAACAGAGCCACCTTAACCATTAGGCAGTTTAGGCACTGCCTAGAGGCGAAATATTTTGTAGGGGCGAAATAAAACGGGGATGAAAATGTGTTCAAGAGTTCACAACGTTTTTTGCTTGCCAGACTGTTTTGGAGAGTTTTTTTGCTTGTCTGACTTTTTCCGTATGTAAAAAGTAAAGTAAAGCCCTTCCCGAGAACTCAAGGCTAGCCTCAAGGCTCATAGGGAGACGCTGATCTCCGTTACTAAGGCCCTCAGCCAGGCGACTGGTGCAAGGTTACATGATACGGGGCCAGTGTTCTCATGCAACGCGCCTGTTTACTTCGCGGATTAATCCGCTACTCATTTGCCATCGCCATCTGGCGAAAGAAGGCTGAGTCGACCTTAGGGCTCCCGCGGGAGTTGAACCCGCGACCTTCTGCTCCATTGTCCAACGCTGTTACCACTCTACTAACTTCCCGCCCCATTTCCGTATGTGATTGGGCGAAAATTTGCGAAAATGAAAATCTGCCTATAGGGCGTCCAAAATTCTAAAGTTGGTCCTGTTCATTAATCTTAAAAACCGGAATCCTTGCTTGATCTTGGTATTTTCAAATACAGTAAATGCATGGCTTCACTTTACGATGTCAGAATAGTTTAGGCCTACGACTTGGTGTTTTGCTCTCAACCGTAGACTCAAGTGGATTTATGGCAATAACAGAAACGCGACTATTGTCTATAGAAATTCAGATGCCTTTTTCTTAGGGCTATATCATAATCAAAACATTTTTCTTTAGGCGACGTTTAATTTAAACGACACAAATCGCATAAATAAATGTATGTAACAATGCAACTTTACGATAAATTTGCGTTGCAATAGAATTTTAAAGAAATACTGTTCATAATACATCCCTGATGCAGAGATGAGTTATTCAGTTAGGAACTGTTCCTTTCAAACAGTACTGGCAATCCATGCAGCAAAAGCCAACAATAATCGTTTTTAGTCCTTTTTAGAAGGCAATTAGTTCGTTAGAGGATCTGACGGAGGAGTGTATTAGACCTACAGTAGAAAATGCACTCTTAACAATTGTAGTTCTAGTTTCACTTAAGGTGAAAACGATTTGGGCGATTAAACATGGAATTTAACTACTGGGTTTGGCCAAGCGGCAATATGCAGGTTTTGGACGCAGTTGTTTGTCCAACAGGCAACCAGACTAAATGTCTACGAGCAGGTTCAATGTGATAATAATCCGTGAAAGTTTTGGTAATGATTGGAGTTCTAAATATCCTCTGAAACCTTTGTACATTGTTTCTAGTAATATCGTTGAAGAAAGAAGTTAATATTTACAATAGTTTTGCTTTTGACAGTTTTTCCCATTATTCTCTGTTTAGAGCTATTTGGCTTATCTCTTTTAGACTGCCTTTAACCAATCATTTTCACCACGTCATTCCCTTCTACTCAACTATTACTCCCAGCAACAGAGACTATATCTTTCTGTGCATTTCGTTCTTTAAGCGAGTATTTTTCATGTAAACCCTTTGAAATGGTGCCATATCTCATATTCGGAGTGGAAGCTACCAAATTACAGGCTCGTAAATCGTATTTTTGTTTTGAAACCATGGGCTAGCCAGGGGTGCAAGGGGTGCAATTGCACCCCAAAGTTGTCAAGTGCTAAACATTTTGATGCCATTATTTGAGCACTAGCATTGCAATGTACAATGCAATTCTTACTTATTTACTTTTTGTTATCTTTATTTTGTTTCCGGTATTTGTTAACATAAACATAGAATAGTTTATAGTTTTCAACTGGCAATGACCACGCCTCGGATGAACCTCATCGGCTGTGGTACTGCCACTGCGCAAAGAAATTAGACAATGTCTTGGGGGCCGTCCATAAATGACGTCACGCGGTTAGGGGTGAAGGTGTTCAAACATTTGTGACGATGTGTGACGACAGGGTTGTGGGTTTAAGAAATGTGCCGTCACACATAGATGTAAAAAACGTTTTTTATGTTTTTTTTTAAAAATTTTTATTAAAAAAACATGTTTTTAAATGTTTAAAAAATCCGTATGTTTTTATCTTATTTCTTGCATATCAATTTCCATCCTCAAATTTTGTTATCAATTAATTCTGAGCGAATTCGGGCTCATATTCTTGGTGATGCTGCAGAACTAATGTAGCAAGGGGTCACATATTCAAGTCAGTCAATATTTTATTTTAATATATGTCAAATGTGACACGTGGATGGATGATAAATAAAGGACTGTAAACTAGGCCAATGTTTTAAAACTATTTTTTTACATTTTTCTATAAAACATGTTTTTTCATGTTTTTTTAAATTTTAATATTTATGTTTTTTACATCTATGACCTCACATAACACTAAACATTTTTATTAATACTGCAATACTATGTTACCGCAAAATTGAACGTATTTTACATCTATAATAATTATACTGTATTTTAAAAAAGAATTTGAAAAAGTTGGATATTGTTTTAACTATAGTAATTATAATGAATATTTTCAACCGAAACACTAACTTTGACATTGGAAAGACAACAAGGTGACGGGGGGGGGGGTAACGAGTTGTGACGCCATATTTGAAGGAGTCTGACTTTTTGTGACGACGTATGACGAGGGGTGGTGGTCAAAAAACTGCCCAAATCATTTATGGATGGCCCCTTGAGTGCCATCACTGTCATTATATGTCATTATATAGCCATATTGAGTCAAGTTTGCTCGAGTCGATTATCGATATGCATATCCATTTTATAAATATAAGAATTGCACCCATAAGACAAATTCATAGCTACGCCACTGTTTGATACTCATTGCTATGTTGATGCAGACCGGTGTGGCAGGCATAGCGGACTCTAGGTACAATTTACTCTAGAGTCCATCATACCTAGGTACAATGTACTCTAGAGTACACCATACCTAGGTACAATGCACTCTAGAGTACCCGATAACTGGCGGTAGCATCTACTCTAGAGTACGAAATACCTAGGCATGGTGGACTCCAGGCACAACGCACTGCAGAGTGCATCATACCTAAGTACAAAGTACTCTAGAGTACGCCATACCTAGGTGCAACGTACTCTAGAGTACATCATACCTAGGTACAACGTACTCTAGAGTACATCATACCTAGGTACAACGTACTCTAGAGTACGTCATACATAGGTACAACGTACTCTAGAGTACGTCATACCTAGGTACAACGTACTCTAGGTGCATCATATCTAGGCTATAATCTAGCTACAACGTACACTAGAGTCCACAATACCTAGGTACAACGTACTCTAGGTGCATCATATCCAGCTACAACGTACACTAGAGTCCACTGTACCTAGGTACAACGTACTCTAGAGTACATCATACCTAGATACAACGTACTCTAGAGTACGTCATACCTAGGTACAACGTACTCTAGAGTACGTTATACATAGGTACGACGTACTCTAGAGTACGTCGTACCTAGGTACAATGGACTCTAATGTACGTTAGTTAGTTAGTTAGTTAATATGCCAACTTATATAGCGCTATAGTCACAGCAGACCAAGATCAAGAGCGCTTTACAGATTGCACTTAAATGAGATGTTAAACAAGTGCGTCTTAAGTCTGGTAGCAAACATTTCTAGACTAGTCGCATTAGTCACAATGTCGGGCAGCGAATTCCAGAGGAGGGGATTTCCCCGGGTGAAAGACCTCTCCCCAAATTTCACTGTCTTAGATGGAGGGGGTACAACCAATTGGACCCGATTACAGGAACGAAGCTGCCGCCGACAGTCAGTAAGCGATGGCCTATACACAAGTTCAGCCAAGTAGACTGGGCAGGCGGGATCATTGAGGACCCGATCTCTGCGGTACTCCGCTGAGGACAGGGCACGAGGCAGACGAGGAGCAATTCCAACGGACTGACTGCGGCTTGTCTTTGAGATAGTCATGTATCCAGGAGAGGACTTTGCCATTGATTCCAAAGGTCAGCTCAAGGCGTCTGAGGATAATTTCGTGATCCACTGTGTCGAAGGCGGCAGATAGATCGAGTTCACAAAGTTGTGTTGTACCTAGATATGATGTACATAGAGTACGTTGTACCTAGGTATGATGTACTCTACCTAGGTATGATGTACTCTACCTAGGTACGATGTACTCTAGAGTACGTTGTACCTAGGTACAGTGGACTCTAGTGTACGTTGTATCTAGAGTCCACCGTGCCTACCCTCTCTACAGGTATCTCGGACTCTAGAGTACATAATTCTTCTAGAGTCCATGCTGCCTCCTACTATCGTGTTTGGGGATTCTGTACTCTAGAGTACATCATACCTAGGTATTATGTACTCTAGAGTCCATCGTGCCTACAGGCATTATGGACTCTAGAGTCCAAAAAGTGCATAGAGTCCGTCCTGCCTCCTACACCGGCCGATTATCGGCCTCAACAATCGGCCGATTACCGAGTATTGACTTTTAAAAGTTCTTTTCTTCATTACTGAGTTCGACGTATTGTAAAATAACCAGTTATATCCCCTATAGGTGGCACTGTCTTTGACCTATGTTGCGAAATGCGTTGTGTTTTAATAATTTCCTACTATCAGATATATTTGGTAGAAGTGACTTTGTCACAGGCAACAGAGCACCTTTCTTGCTGCTGGCTTAGACGTATTTCAGTTCAGAGGAACATAATGCATATTAAGCTGCTGGTTACAATCTCTGCCGTTTACAAGACAGACTGTCTCAGTGCCACTTCAGCAATCTGATACTTGATCCTCGGCCGATTGAGTAATGCCAAGAATCAGCCACCTTTTTGATGAGTGTCGGCATGTCGGCATATGACCTCTCTTCAGGTCAGTGGCAGTATCGGTGATAAGACCGTGTGCGTTTCCTCCTAATAGTTACTGGCAGTAGGCCTATGCTGTATACAGCAGCTGCCACCAGTACTAGCTGTTGCAAATCTCTCTCGGCTATGATCATTACACACTGTCCTCAGCTTTCTACTAATCTTAGAACCCAGCACTGCAGTTACAAGGTGCCCGATGAAGAGGAGAGAAGACATGACATGCACCATAGCTGTAGCTAATTTCTCTCCTGCCAAATGGGTGCACTGCACTAGAAAATTACTGCAGCGAAGATAGTACACTGAGGACGAAGACAGGATCCGAAACGGGCGACAAACGAAGGACCGAAGTACGGACTCTCGACTAAACCATCTCTTTTCCCTTATCTTTTCTCTCTTCTCTCTTTCCAACTGTATTTTGTATACCACCTTGGGATCGCCTAGCGACGTATTTTCCTCGGTCGTGACGCGGAGACTAGCTGCTGCTTGCACGGCCATAGTGTACAAAGACGTCGCCTGGATAGAACTAAGCTGGCCTAGGCGCCACTGAGTTAATCAACATCGGGGAATCATCAGCAATTCCAAAATATGTCCGAAATTTCTCATCAGTCTTCGTGAATTAATGTCTGATTTCAGTTAATGCGACGTCAGATCAAAACATCCTTCTATCTTGGCTATGTTTTTTGCGAGCATCAACAATAGAGTGACTTATTCGTATCTACTGTTTTAATATTAATCAGCAGACAACAATTGCTACATCTGTCTGGAAAAGACGAGTTATTCATATATTGTAGCACAACAATATTTTAAATATATCACGGCAAGAACAAAAATACTTCAGTCGCAGCAGATGTGATGTTCAGTCATGATTTAACGCTTCTGCCAGGACACGAAAGCAAATGTTTCTACAAAACATTATAAAATAACTTTATCAGCAATAGATTTTTAAATGTCAGAATGGTTTGGCCAGCACTTCTATCAAAGTTAGGCTATAATAAAATGTCACAGTGGTACACCATTGTAAATTATTAGCAATTTGTTTTCGTGGCAGCTCGAAGATAAAAGATAACGAGAATGTCGATATTTTCAGTTAATGTGCTTCAGGGGGGAGGGGGCAGGGGGGCCCGTGCCCCTATTGACTGCCTGGCCCCCCAGTGGCCCCCCAGTTGGGACCCTATACTTAATGCTACATACATTAGACAACAAATGGTTGGCCCCCATGATTAGAAGTTGCCCCCAACGGCCCCCCACTTGCCAAATCCTAGAGCCGCCACTGGCTCTACTCAGCATAAGGTTGTCTGTGGTTGTCTATTTCGGCAGCATTTAATTTTATCGGAAATTGTAGTTTACGCAAATTATTTTTTTCAAATTCGGCAATAAACGTTTGCATTTAAAAGCAATGATCGATATTCTCTAGAAAATAGTTGATGGTCGACATTTTATTAGCTGACTGATCTCTTCTGCTTTGAGTAGAGATTGCTCATATTTTGATCCAAAGTGACTGACTGATCTTTCACCACTGGTTATTTAAATTTTAGACTATAGGCGCTTAAGAACAAGCAGCCAGTGCGGTATTGCAACAAAGCGTTATATAATCCACGATATTTTTCTTACTTACTTACTCATGCGATTCGTTTGGAATTTCGAGCATTGCCTGGAATGTTTCCAATTTGGATAGTTAGCTGTAATTCACACAGGATCGAGACAGAATCTAGTTTAGAAATTAATGAAACACATCAATACTGTCTTATAATAATAATATTTTTCGAGTAGACAGTTCTCCTATGAAGTTTTGGAGGAGGAGAAGGTCTAGAGATGCAGTGAAGGCGGAGGGAAGAACACATTTTGCTGTCTTTTCTCCTCCAACCAAGTCGATCCCCCGAAGTCTCAATTTTCCCTCCAAAGGCCTGGAGTCTGGATAGAACACTGCGCCACTGGGCTGCGCCAAGAGAGTTCCGGAACCTTTTTTCACAGACTTTCAGCACTGCTGGTGTGGATATTGCTCCAGAATAGAGACATCATTAAGACGAATGGGCCGCACATTCAATTTGACGCCTCAGGGGGCGCTTTAGAGGAACGTGGCGAACTCAAAGACTTCGGGAATGTTTGAGGAATGTAGGAATTGCACTGTGAGTTCATGACTTAAAGGCTTTAACTCTGCTTTCTTATTAAATGACTAAAGCTGTGTTACCACTAAGCAAATCGATTATGTTGACGATCATCGAACCCATTCTCAGTAGAAATGACCTCATCGATATTGGGCCCAACCCACGATTGGCCCCAGTCGGAATAGGGGCTGGCTCCTATGTCCTCCTCCGCTCATGAGTACTATAGTGCTGTCATAAATTTTTGCTAAGCGAGTGTTGGCAGTGAACTGATACGTAATTATCTGCATGAACCAACTAACGTTTATAAACGTCGTTATCATGATCATCATCAAGACGATGCATTTCAGCTCTCACGCATTGCGTCGCCATCTGGCGAATACGAGAGACGCATCTCATGCGAAACAAAATTCAAATATTGCACAGTTGTAATTCTGATCGAATATATGAGAAGTTCGCTTTTGTGAGGCCAATGTTTGGCGATTCTCGTTAGTTCTACGAGAAACGTTTATTTAACGTTTTGCCTTTTAAGTATACATCAGAGAAATTCCGCTTAAATGCAAGTTACGTTTGAAACCGATACAAATGCAAGATGTGATTAAGGAAACGACAACATATAGCTTATAAGCCTTTTATGTTGTAGGAGGACGCATTGAAATCCTCGTTGTCAAATACAGGTCAGTCCGATTTTCCAGTTATTTAGAAATTACTGCATGTCATTGCATTTTCTCGAATATTATTTATTTATTTATTTTGTTTCACACGAACATCAACACTGGCACAACTCATATCGTGCTAGCCCATGAGTTGTTGCGTGAGTCGAAGTACAACTTCTCTTTATTTAATTTCAAAATCTTTTAAAATGCAATGGCCGTGTAGGCGAATTGCCACGTACTCGAATGGCTTTATAGTTGAAACGCCGTTTAGGTTCATCTCTTTATCATTTTTACTATTTTCAATGAACTCTCATGGATATTATTTCTAGGTGCAATTTTATTCTGAAGAGATCGCTGGCTCATAGTACTGTAAATGCACTAATAAATCATACAAAGGAAGTTTGCGATTAAATCTAAACAACCCAACACAAAACTGAAATTCGCATCATCAATCATACTTCTTTCCCAAATGATATCAGTATACCGTCTTAGACAGCCAGAGCGAAAACAAAATGCTAAATAAACCATCATACTATAGATATTCAAATAGAACACCTGGTCGATTTAAAATTAGAAGACTTTTCGCTTTTAAAACGCGTCATTCGATTGCCTGAATTCGACTACGTGTTTTCGAAGTTGCAGCATATTCCTTTAATCTAATTAAACAAGTTTCAACTGATTGAACGGGATTTACATGTAAGATGGATAGAAAATTCTCCAGAATTCTTTGGCTGATGATCCTCGTAACCATTTTTCTGCTCCAATTATGTAGTAAGAGTTGCATTTCATCAGTATCGATCTGAATGATTCTAAAATTTATCTTGATTCATCTTTCTAATGCATTTGTTGTTAGTAGATTTTATTATTGGAGTATTATTCTATATACACTGACATGGCCAACTCTAATGCACAAAAGTTTCTAAGGATTCAGAATTCTACTGCTCGAACCATTACTAAATCTCACAAGTAGTAGGAGGAAACATCTTTAGCGCCATTTTAGTAGTACATCGGTGGCTTCAGTAAAAATTGCAGTAAAGATCTTCTCCGCGGTGGCCCGTGGTTGAAATCCAGAGGTCGCTCCTGGCCTCGAATAAGGAAGGTATGCAATCAGGAATAGATGTGTTTTAGTCTAGACCTGAAGGTGCAGGAGTCCGACATTCAGTCTGGCGGCCGGACATGTATCGGATGAGAGTTCCTGAGCCTTGGTCCACCCAAAGATAGAGCTCGTTTTTCAGTATTGGTTTCGCAATATGCTATATAAAGAGCAGGAGTATCAGACGACCTAGTTGACTGCGGGTTATCTTGAGCAGTAACAAGGATCGAAGGTAGCTTGGTTGATTTGTGTGGGGCTACTTGTGGACAATAAGACTTATCTTGAAGTCGATCTTCTGCTGATAGGCAGCCAATGAAATGAGCACGATCATATTAAAACCATATTACACAGCTGAAACAGTAAACGAATTCAAAGGCTATCTCGGAAAACTAGGTTATTTAATACGGAGAGTTACTACAGTGGTTTTCAAACAGGCTTACTTATCCTCCTAAACCAATTTAAATCACATTGTTATAATTATTACTATTATTATTATAAACCTGTTCTTGAAATGTTACGCTGGTTGCCAATTTAAAAGAGAATTGTATTCAAGACTGGTCTTTTGGTTTGTAAAATGCCGCATTCTGGTGAACCACAATATTTGAAATGCATGTTAAATCACCCGAAATAGTCTATGCAATAAGGTTTCTAATTCGTTGTTATATACTTCTAGAATTAACTGTATTTTCCATTTGTTTCTATTTCTGGGGATAAGATCTGTAACGCTCTCCCTCTAATTGTCAGATCTTGCTATTAACTGAGTATTTTCAGATCTAAGCTTAAGACACATCTTTTCCACCAGACATATCCTCCGTAGCTCTGTTTCGTTGTGTTTTCCACTGACTGATCTCCGGAATGGCCTGATCTTTTACGTATGGAATTGTTGTCTTATCGATTGATGTCATTGAGTATTAGAGATGTGGTGCTATAAAAGTGCACAAAATAACAATGATTATTACTTAGTACTTACTTAGTACTTAGTCCGCCCTCGTGCTGGAAGCACATCGGGCAGCTCAGAATGTTCTCCAACTACTCCGGTCCATGGCTAAATCTTGTGCCTCGCTCCATGACAAACCCATATAGACCAAATCTTGTTCGGTTGTTTTCTTCCATGTTATCCTCGGTCTGCCTCTCTTTCTTTTGTTGTTTTGTTGTTTTTTGGTTGCCAGTCCATTGCTTGCTTTGGGATCCGGTTGTTTTCCATGCGCTGTAGATGTCCAAACCAGCGCATTCTTCGTTTTCTGAGGATCTCTTCCATTGTCTGTTGACCTGTCAATCTTCTAATTTCCACATTGTTGATCATATCTTTCCAGTGTATGTTCAGGATCTTTCGCTGCCATTTATGGTGGGTACCCTCAAGCCGCTTCAGGTTTGCTTTAGACAGTGGCCACAATTCCGCTTGATATAGAAGCGTGAAGAGTACGACAGCCTCATATAGTCTGATTTTAGTCCTTACACTGATCTTGGTACTCTTCCAGATATTAGTCAGTTTTGAAAATACACCGTGTGCTTTACCAATCCTAGTCTTTATTCTCCATCGCAGTTTCCATCCCTGTTTACTTGACTTCCCAGATAGCAAAATCCTTCCACTATCTCGATATCCTTACCGTCGATGTCCAGTTTCCCAATATTAGTGGTGCTATTGCTAGTTGTCATTATTTTGGTTTTTTCAGCATTTATTCTTAATCCAATTTTCTCAGCTTCTGTTTTAGAATTCTCTGTAAGCTTTTTGATCTCGTCCCATGTTGTTGAGAAGAGGGTTACATCACCAGCGAACTCCAAGTTTTTAATGTTATCCTTGCATGTCAAATTTATTCCACTGTTGCATTCATTCGTAGCTCTTCTCATGACGTAATCCATTACCAGAAGAAATATCAGTGGTGACAGTACACATCCTTGTCTAACCCCCGATATTACCTGGAACCATTCGCTCAGATCGCCGTCTTGCCTCACGGCGCATCTGCTTCCTTGATAGAACTTTTTTATAATATTTATAATTTTCTCCGGGATGCCGTAAACACGTAGTATCTTCCACACCGTCGGCCTATGTACGCTATCGAATGCTTTGCGGAAATCAATGAAATTGATGAATGTTGTAGTGTTTGCTGCCTCTGCTCTCTCTATGATCTGCCTTAGTGTAAATATGTTGTCTGAACATGACCGACCTTTTCTGAAGCCTGCCTGCTCTTGTCTCAGTACATCGTCTACTGCTTTTTTGATCCTTTGTAGGATTATACTTGTCATCACTTTGCCAGGGATAAACAAAAGGGTTATTCCCCTCCAGTTGTTGCAGTTCGAAAGGTACCCCTTCTTAGGCAAGGGCAGAATCACTCCAACTTTCCAGTTATCAGACACATCTTCTTGCTGCCAGACTACATTGCATAGTTTAGTTAGCCATTCGATGACATCTGTTCCTCCATGCTTGAGCAGATTATTATTGGCAAAATGATGATTATTAGCAAAATATAGCAGCCACAGTAGGAATTTGAAATCCAGCAAGTTAGACTACGAAAAATCAACAGAAAAAGACGTTACTAAACTCTAGATTTATTTAATAATAGCCCCTACTATAGCATTAGTGCGGGCGAAAATCGTACGAAATACGTTCTAATTTTCGAAATATTGCCAATATGCAGAAGGACATTGCATTTTAAGAGTCGAGTTGTACTTCATATTCGTTAAGTACAATTATTTCAGAATATATAATCGAAAATACCACTAAAGGGAGTCAGGAGAGGTGGATATGCAGCAGGTTTTTTTCTAGGATTGTGAATTTGAGGGGCGTCGGTAAATTTTGTTGGTATCTGCCGAAAAAGTGGAAAAAAGTCATGCCAAAAAAGTCTGTTAGGCAAAACATAAAAACTTTTACAGTCTCAAAGAAGTCTGAAAAGCAAAAAAAAAACTTATCAAGTCTCAAAATCTCTGACAAGCAAGAAAAAGGTCATCCGAGAAAAAGGTTGGGTGTTACTTCTCGAATGGGGTGCTCAGGCTATTTAGTTTGCATACCAGCCTCAGATTAGGAAATGTTGGGGATGTCGACCTCAAATTGGGGTGCTGGGTGTGTAAAATCATCCCTGATATGCAGTAGTAGAATATCGTTATAACGGACTTGGTTATGGTGTATACTTGGTTATAACGTACAACAATGTATACAGTCCAATGTGATGCGGAACCATATTGGATGGTATTGGATATAATGTACATCGGATGAAACGTAGGCCTGCTAAATTTGATAGATCCGCTAAGTACGTTATAACGACGTTCTACTGGACTGCTCATCGTTAGTTAGTTACAGGCTAATTGATGTAGCGCTTTAAGAGAGGCTTGGGTCAAGAGCGCATCAAACAAAAGTTCTAGCAACATTTGCTGTGTTCTTGTTCAAATATATTGTGCTGGTATCAAATGCTCTAAAGGCGTAGACATAACTGCTTTGAATTTAGCTTCAACAGCTATAATTTTACTTATTTTGGATTATATAATGGTATCATCTTTAATACTTGTTCTTTTGATTGAATAGAAAAAGTCAAATGCATCATTTACATTCAAGAATTTTCGAAATACAAGTCCTTCTTTGTGGTGTGAAAGCATGATCACGGTTGATGAACTATGCTGTAATTCATATTATGCGATAACCGATGATAAAATAACCTAATTACTAGTTTTGTGTATGGATTAGAAAAACCATGTTCCAAACATGAAGAATGCGAGAGCAACAATTGCCTCAGCAAATGGTGCTGCGCGTAAGTTCTCATGAACTAGTCAAATCCAAAGAAATATTTTCATATAGCTAATTCAATCACCGACTTCTGAAGCGCCACTTTAAAATGTACGAAAGCATCAAGGAATACAACTCAAAGATCAAAATTAGGATGTAAATTCTGGGTTCTAGGACTATTGACCACAGGACGATTGACCATAGGACGATTGACCATAGGACGATTGACCACTGGACGATTGACCACAGCGCACTTTTGAACACTGGACGATTGACCACAGCCGTGAGTATAAGGCTTAGCACGCTGTCTGCTGCATGCATGCATGCACGCATACAAAAAAAGGAAACCAAATGCTGGGAATGAAAACGACAATAGTGAGTCGATATATATATATATATATATATATATATTTTTTTTAAATTTTTTTTATGCCCTCGGTACTTTATTCCCGAGGGACTTATGATAAAAAATTGTCCGGAGACATGAAATTATAGTGTGCTAGCTCTCGTTCGGTTGCAGATTTGGAAATGTTCCTCGGAATGCGATGGCGTTGAAACGCTGAATCGTGACGGATATTCTTTGGAACAGAAAGCATCCTTCTCTATTGTCCCAGGATTGTAGGGCAATGAGTCGACCCAGATCGTTGATAAAGGAGAGGGCGTCGTTGTTGATGGGGCCAAATGTTTCAAATGCCAGCGGCAAGAAGATGTAGGTGGATGAGAGGGCCTGATATTTCGATGTCTTTCTAGCCGCAGCTGCTTCTGCGGCGGCTCCTGCTGCGAGCGCTGTGGTTGGCAAATACGTGGGGGCAACTGTGTCTGCCACAGTTGCATCCCAGATGAGGCTTCGGCCTGTCCGCCACGGGATCAGGGTCATGCCGTCTGGCCTTTTCCCATCGGTTCGGCAGAGACCAGGCGGCTCTTTGATAGCAGGGATCCCGGCCCTAACCAATGCCCTCTGAACTATGTCGTTCAGCAAGCAGTGTCGGGGGACACGACCTGGACCTACAGATGACATGAGAGCCCATGAGCGCCGTCCTCAGAGACCATAGCACCGCAAGGGTAAAGGTGCTTCTCGCAGATTGTGGCCCCTAGCCGTAGACCGACGACGACTCTGATCGTCTCATCGTCCATGCGAAGGCCACAACTGGTGATTGGAAGTGCATGGAGCCAGTCGCTAGCGTGTCGTGTTGAGACAGCTCGCAGACGGGCTTGGCTGTATTGCCCTTGATGGGTCTGGAGTAGATGTGCTACTTCCCTTTGAATTAGAGGACGATCCCAGGTGCTCTGCTTGGTGAGGGAGCCAGACGTTGGGCTCGGCAGCTGACTCATGGAGGACCACTGGTTCCTGACTTGCAATTCATGCGCGTCGGTGCTTACACAGGCTTTCTCTAGCATGGAAGACTGGAGGTGTCGGGTGCCTGCAGCTGAAGCCAAGAAGGCAGACGGTGCAAGCATGGACACCCGACGAATCCCCAGACCTCCGTCCCTAATGGGTAGCGTCGCCTGACGCCACTGGCTGTCAGAAAGCTGAATGTTTAATATGCTGTTTAGGCCCTCGCGCATGGTTGCGTCGAAACTCTCTAAAAGTGGATGTTCGGCGCAAGGAGTGCATCGCAGCGTATAGAGGAGCTTTGAATGGCTCAGGGAACTCCGAAGCAGAAAGAGGGCGTCTTGCCTTGGAATCAAGAGCATGCGACTGAGGGCCGTCTGTAAGTCCGCTATTCGGCTGGACATGAGCACCTCAAAGGCGGTTGAAACTTCCAGCACTGAGCCCAGCAAGGTGGCGTCTTGAACATTGACCCGCGAAAACCGGTCCAGGGATGTGTTGGTTATCGGCATTGGACCTCTGTGAATGGCTTCGCATTTGTCGTGGTTCAAGGACAACCCCAGATTGTTACACCCTCTCTCAATGGCTGAGATGTCTGCTGCGACTATACTTGTGGACCCGCCCAGAGTCAGATCGTCAAGGTAACCCACCGTGAAGGTTGCCGATAGGTTTTTCATAATGTTCTGTAGCGGAATACAAAAGAGGAGAGGGCCCAGTGGATCGCCCTGCTGTGGGCCTAACTGAGACTGTACTGCGAAGCTGCCAAACTTAAGGGAGCTGGGCTCGCAGTACGACAGTTCGCAATAGGCCGACAGCTCTGGTAGGAGCTGTGCTAATTCGGTCAGCATGCTATCTCGGAACATGCTGTTGAAGGCATTCGTGAAATCGAGTTTCACGAGAATCTGATCTTCCGGCATGTTTGCGAGAAAGCGTCTGGCCGAGTGCACTGCTGCCTCGCATCCCCCGGGACATCCCACGCCTACCTGCTGGGGTGCAAGATGTTTAGTCACCCTAGGCAGGGCGAAGTTGGATGCACACTTAGAGGCGAGCCGCCGCCAGAGATAACCGATGGCAATGGGGCGTAATCCCCCCGATTTTTTCCTTAGGGCCATCAGAGTGCCCCCAAAGAGAGTGGGGCGGACCTGGTTTGGACATGTACCGGCTAAAAGTAGGTTGACCAGCCCTGTAATTGAGGTAACAAGCCGGTTCCCTACCTCTGGACAGGATACCAGCTCGGCCACTAACTGAGGTCTTAGTCCGTCGGGGCCCCCAGAGGATCCTGCAGGGAATGAACGCAGTCGTTCCCGAATCTCATCTTCTGTCACCTGAAGCTGGGGACAAGATTTCTGGGATGGTGCGGGCCGTCTGTCTGGTGGAGGATTTGGATGTTTTAATATTAACTCCTGCCAAGATTGGGCATCTGGAGTAATCGGGTCTTCGTTGGACATTAAGATCCGCACCGCCGCTCTGATGTTTCCATCCTCCAGCTTTGACGACACAGTGGCCGCAAGGACCTTATCCCTATCTCTTTTCTTGGCCGGCTTAGTCAATTGATGGCGGCTGCCATTTTCTGTAGAACTGAGGCTGCAGTGTAACTCCTCAGAAAAACTTTGCACTCTGCCTTTGAAAAGAGATGACAAGTTATGCTTTTTACCTCCCCTAGTTGGTTGTCTTAAAATGATAGGAGCGAAATGTAACAGTTCCTGCCAGTGGCTAATAATAGATGGCGCTGCTATGATTCTATTTATAATATCAGTTAGCAGCTGTCCTATGGCAGGTCTGGCAGCCTTAGGTATATGTTTCGTTGTTGGTCCCCTTGCTGTTGGGTGATCAAAGGATTGCGTTGTTGTTCGCATATATATATATATATATACATATATATACATACATATATACATATATATATATACATATACATATATATATACATATATATATATATACAATTATACATATACACATATATATATATTATATAAATATATATATTATTAATAAATATGTATATATACATATATATACATATATATACATATATATATAGCCTACACATATATACATATATACATATATATACATATATATATACATATATACATACATATATATACATATATATACATATATATACACACATACATATATATATATACATATATACATATATACATATATATATATATATACATATATATATATATGCATATATATATACATATATATACATATATATACAAATATATATACAAATGCTATTGTATATATATATATATATATATATATATATATATATATATACAATAGCATTTGGTTTCCTTTTTTGTATGCGTGCATGCATGCATGCAGCAGACAGCGTGCTAAGCCTGATACTCGCGGCTGTGGTCAATCGTCCAGTGGTCAATCGTCCTATGGTCAATCGTCCTGTGGTCAATAGTCCGCGTACCTAAATTCTGAAACCCGTATGATAGTCAGCGATGGACAGGCGAATTGCTGATGCTTCTGTGCATTATGAAGTGACGCCATTGAAGTTTAAGATTAGACTAGATTTAGATTAGTAATCGATGGGATTGGTCTTGCTTTTAAAGCTCGATGGACAATTTGGTTTGGAAGCCAACTGAAGCAATGTTTTCAAGAATCTGAGAACGGCCACTGTCAAAGCAAAATTATGTACCTTGATCAGTTCGTATTAGGAAGAGTAATTGCTGCTGTGTGAGGAGGAGCAGGCCAAACATGCTGCGTAATCAGAAGTTGCTCACATTTCACGAGTAGTAAGCTCTATGGATCTCAAGGAAGAATCGGAGACAACCGAACGGAGACGCTCAGCAAGGCTAATTTCATCACGCGAGAAACACCAACAACCGGGGCAACAGCAACAACCGGAGCAACAGCAACAGCTGGTGCTACAGCATCAGCAGCAACAGCTACAACAACACGGAATTAGTTTCAACCAGTTTCACCAGAAATCAAGCAAATTGGTCGGAGATTCCGGGGCGCCGAATGAAATTCTCCGAGATTGGGGAGAAGGTCTTCGAGGCGCATTGCATTCTGAAGCGCAGAACGCGAAAACGAAAATTCGAATACCTGGTGAAATGGAAAGATTGGAGCAGAAAATATAATTCCTGGGAACCGAAGGAAAACATTTTGGAGAATTTCCAGAGGGTGGTAGAAAAGCAAGGAGTGGAGAAAAAAGACTACAAAAGAAGAAGTCTAAGCCTCAAAAGAGAGCTGTCATTATTAAGAGCGAAAGTGAAACTGAAACTGAAAGTTAAATTGAAAGCGAAGAGGCGCCTGCCTTGCCCAAACGACGTCGACCAAAACCTTGTCAATCAAGGAACCTGTAGGCCTAATGATAATAACGTGATATTATTGATAAAATGGAAGAGTAGAAAAACTGTTGCAGGTGAAGATCGAGTTGAGTATTTGTCCATTTGATGATTTCGCAAAAGAAAGAAAAAACGATGAACATTTTGAAGACAATTAACGTCAAAAAGTCTTAGCTAGCAAAAATGGCGTCGTTTCAAACACCTTAAAGTCTATTCTTTGGTGCTTTTCTTCGATATAATACTACGCCTCCTTCAACAACTCTTAATATAAGATAGAACATGCCTATAGCCCCCACCCCACCCTCTTAAGAACGGTCCAGAGGGGGAGGCAAAATGGGAGGACTAACCATCAATAATCTAATGTATGCGTATTATGTGGTTTCGTTGGCATCGAGCGCACAGGAATTTCAAGAACTATAGTAGGCCTAAGCAGAGTGGAACAAGCGAGTGCAAAATATGGGCTTCAAGTAAATGTAAAGAAATCACAAGATATGACGACAAACGGAGACAAAATTTCCAACAGGGCGGATCAGAAAATACTGGATTAAGTAGAAAAGTCTACATACCTCGGCGCCATCATGACAGATGACTGCCCCATAGAAGAGAAAATGAACGCCAGACTCACGAAAGGAAAGGTTGCCATCAGAAAAATTAAGAACATGCGTAGGATAGAAAATATCAGCATTAGAACAAAGAAGAGAATAATAGAAAGTGTCGCATGGAGTACAACATCGTATGGATGTGAACACTGGACTTTGAAGATAAAATGCATAAAAGAAGGAAAACACTCGGAAAGTACTAATTGCATAACAAGCAATGCAAAAGTTCAAAAAAGAGGAAGACCAACGAAGACGCTCTGCAACTGTAACACATAGAAGATGGTTCGTCAGCATGTGCAAAAGAAGGAAGCCGCAATATTTCGGGCACGTACAGCGGAACAGCGACACTGGATCAACATTGAAAAGGACAATATCCAGCAAGGAACGATGCCGAGGACAAGAAAAAGAGGGCGACCAAGGAGACGATGGACGGATGACGTGGAAGAATGGACAGGATTGCAAATGCCAAAAGCAGTCGAGAAGACTCGGGATCGTCATTGCTGGATAAGGGGTCGTCCATAAATGACGTAACGCGATTTTGGCACTTTTTGACACTCCCCCTACGTAACGCGATGCAACAAAAAGTCAAAGCCCCCTAAAACATAACGGGCCGACCCCTCTTTTCGTCTTCCGAAAAGTCTTGACTAAGCAAAAAAGGTAATTCTTGTATTTTCTCCCTCTCCAAATATGCTGACAAGCAAAAAGGTCATCCTTGTATTTTCCCTCTCCAAATACCCCGACAAACAAAAAATGGTCATCACTTAAAAATTGTCTGTTGCGTTACGTCACATTTACGGAACCCCCCTCGTCAAACTTCGTAAAAAATGTTCTGACCCCTTAGGCGTGTTACGTCATTTGTGGACGACCCCTAAAAGAAATTCGTGATGTCACCTCAACTTCAGTTCGTGAGGGGAAAAGGAGAAGGTATTGATGAGGTTTACATCAGTTTTCAGTAGAAGGACATTGAAAATCGCAATAAATAATAATCACCAAAGGCAGAGAGGTTATTATAGCCAGCGAAAGTATGAGGCCTCGGTCGTCTAGTTACAATATTTAATTGCCTGAACTATGATCCTGTAACGTGATTTGACTAAAACGTGAAACGAATTGGAGACTAATTTCTGGTCGTTTGTCTTTTTAAGGAGAGCCTGGTGAGCAAAGACTCTTGGGCCAAACACGAATCGACGAATTTAAAGCACAAAAGACAAGGCCGAGAAATGCAATTATTGCCGTCATATTTATTTCAGTTGCGTGTCAAAGAGTGTATTTGACAGCAGTAAATTGACATTATATTTAATTTATGTGTCAATTATCGAAAAAATAATAGATTAAAGTTTCAACATTATATCGATTTGCATTCATTATGATAATATTATGCCTACCGGGTGCTGCGCTTAGGGTCGTCCATAAAGTACGTCACACTCGAGGAGGAAGACAGCCCTCCCTCAAAGAGCTGTTGATCATGAGTAAGAGGAATGGAATTAGCTCATCTAAAACCTCAACAAGAATGAATGGTGGCAAAGGATCCAGTTCACATGATTTTAGTTTAGAGTTTTTTATGACTGTCCTAAGTTCCAATTCTGTCACTTCATTGAATTTTTCAAACTTGGAACTTGTTGACGAGAAGCTTGGTTGTGGCATTCCAGCAGTGTCAGCACGCACTCGGTCTAATTTCACCGAGATTGCATCGTGATAATTGACAGCCGTGAAACTTGGTGGCTCAGAGGCATTTGGCTGCCTGCCGAGTATAGAGGACAATGTTGACCAGAGTTTACGTGGATGTCCCGTGTGCTGATAAACAAGATTTTCCCAGTACTGCGATTCTTTGTGATGGTAGCTTTTATGAAGATTCCTGACAGATGTAATCCATTCACTGCGATCATCAGGATTCAAGGTTCGCCGGTAGCGTCTCTCAAGGCGACAAGCTTCCCGACGAAGACAACGACATTCATTGTCAAACCAGGGTGTTAGTGGCCGATGCCTGGCTCTCACTGTCTTTTTCGATAGTAACTCGTCCACAATCTTGGAGAGTGAAGCAATATATAAATTGAACAGTTCCGTTACTGATTTGTTGTCATATGTATCCAGATCCTGGCAAAGAGGGCTGTTTGCAAGTGAGGTCCGCAGGCGATCCAAGTTTATCGAGCGCCAGCCACGTAGAGAGATAGGATGTAAACCACAGAAGTGCCAGCCACGTAATTGACGAATTGCATAATTGCATTAATAATAACAATAATAGAGTTTCATCAAAGTATATTAGGAAAGCATGCAGGCTAAACATGCTGATTTAAAACTAATGTAGAAAAATAATTTCCTATAAGCCATTTGGAACTTTACTGTATGTTTAACTAAACTCGACAATCACACCTTTATAACACATCACAATTAGTTTATAAATAGGCGACGCGTCGCTTAACCGACAGGTTGGATGCCTCAATAGATCCTCACTTCTAACTCAATGAAGAAGTGAATGACGCAAAATGAATGCTGGATCATTTAAAATTTAAAGCTCAATTAACGGCGACGTTAGTCCTTGGCCTTGCTGCTGGCCTTAAGGACTCCTTAAGGACCAGTTTCAAGTCCTTGGTCCTGGTCCTGGCCTTGAGGGTTGAGTCCTTGTATTGTCCTTGAAATCAGTCATGGCCATATAAAATCTAGGTTAAAATGTAGTTGTTTAGTGAATGAATTCTACTGTAGGTTATTGTTAGTCTGGGTGACTCCGCAGCGACACATGGGAGAATATCTACAGGCTATCAATTTGTCATCACCAGACTCACAAATGACGATTGAAACAGCTGCCTGTTCACAACAGTTTGTCCACTTGTAACCACTCTTTCAGAGAATTCTATGCTATTTATTATTATTATTATTATTATTATTATTATTATTATTATTATTATTATTATTATTATTAAAACGAAGTTCGTTATAAAGAAGTTCTATTCTGCCCGGTAAATAAAAAAGAAAGCAGTGTTGACTATAGTAGGTTAATTAGGAATTATTCTGCAGTAGAATAATAAAAATGCGAAAAGATGGCGAGAAGCAGTAGAAAGAATGGCGAACTTATTTTTAAATCTGGCGAGAGATTTGACGAGAGATATGGCAATAGATCGTATGGCGACTGAGGAAATGTCTGGGAATATTTTGAAATTTCTTCGGTATTAAGACTTGTTTGTTAATTAAAAGCCAATAGTAGGTCCCCTATGCATCAGGAAAATCAACGCATGCCTCTATTCGTTATGAGCTCGTTTGCACAACAGATGGCAATTGGTCTAATCATTTCGACATGACTGTTAATTACATGATGAGGCAAAGGAACTGTGTGCAACCTGACCCTACAAGAGACAGATGAGCAACGGATATACAAGTGCAAAAATTAACTAAGTAATCATAATTAATCTTTTAAACACACACTCACACGCATACAGTGGCGTATTTACCATTGGGCCATTTGGGTCATGGCCCCCTTTGGTCCTTGGCCTAACCTGTCCTCAGACCCTGACAAGCAAAAAAAGGTCGTCAACTTTTCAAGAAAAAAAGGTCGTCAACTTTTTTCCAAAGTTGTAACTTGTCAGGTTGAAAGTGTCTTGCCGTCCCTGAAAAACAGTGAAATGACGTCTCTGGCTGCCCCCTTACCAAAATTCTAAATACGCCACTGCACGCATACAAGCAAACATCCGAAAATCTACCGGACCTTAAGTGCTTCGTTAGTTGTAATTTGCAGGGAGTCATTTTTGCATTAGAAAAATCACCAGCCTAGTCTCGAGTTCCACGTCGTTCACGTGACCACCAGCTCAGAGCAGACAGATACACAGCCTGCTTAGGGCTCTAAGGAGCCTAGGCTGATGGCTTGTGTACAGTGTTGAGCAAAATCATTTCTAACACGATTTAAAATCAAAATCAAAATCACGTATTAAAAGATTATCTAAAATCAAAATCAATGGTTCATAAAGGAATGCAAATAAAATTTATTGTTACAATGATTTTCAAAATCAGAATCATTCAAATAATTTTGCCAATTCTACAATGTTACATTAAACTTGTTATCCGTCATCACTGCATGAAAACTATTAATGCGAAACGTTGCCAGAGCAAAAGTGAAAGAAGCTGTTGAGATGTTTGCAGTTGGCTCTATTTACTTTGGAAATTAATGGTTTTGCTATAATTTATCTCACCACCTGCTAAACTGCAGAGTAAACCTATTGTGCAGTCAGCTAATTGTTTACAAACAATACAATGCATTACAGCATAGACGTACATGTTGCCCCAGTTGCTTCCATCATGTATCTTCCTTGAATAGGTCTCGATATTCACGCAATGGCCACTTACTCCGCCTCAGGAAAATGCGTTAATTGCTTTCATAAGTATGTATGACACAGGCACAGTGTGAAGTGACGGATAAACTAATAAAGGAACTGCAGGACGTGAAATACGCGTGGAGATTCAGCCGCCACGTTGGCAATTTAGGGTATTAGATATGGTGCTATAGAAGTGCATGAGGCGTAATTATTATTATCTGTGCGTTTACGGACAATTTCAAACCGACGACGAGCAGTTGAGGCGTATAATAATTAATAGGAAATATTATCCTGCTGCCTCTGCTCTGTATTGGCATTGTCAGAATTAGCGGTGGTTATATGAATTTCCGGTAATAAAGCACAATTTGCTATTATGTCTAATGCAGAGATGACGCCCAGTCACATGAGCTATCAAGGCACTAAAGCCCTGATGTGCGCATAATGCTAGATTTACAATATTAGAAATGCTATGTTAAAGTGGTTCAGAAAGCTGTTTGAAAAACCACCGTATGAAAATTTCCACACTCTGTAGCCTAATTTTTATAGATAACCTTTGAATTTGTTTAGAGTTTCAGCTATCACTACCACCTCGTCCAAACTGTTCCAACTTCCATGTATCCACAATCCTTGCACTAAAAGTTCTTTTTCCTTTCTTGGTTCCACCCTCTGTTGAAGCAATTTGCATTTGTGCACCTCTTGCGCTGATAATTGCAATAAATAGCCTAATAAATAGCCTAATTAAAAACCTACTACATAGCCTATATATGGGTACTTGGACTTGTACTTGGCCTTGAGGGTTGAGGCCTGCAAGTACAACGTTTAATAACAAAGTTACCAATTTTGCAATTTAAAGCATTAGTGCGCGTATTAGATATATGCAGAGGCCAGAGAGTAAATAAGTAAAAGTCTTCGGGTCAGTATTACTGCCGTCTGGATCAGGCTTCAGTTTTACGGTCATGCCTTACTTACATACTTACTTACTTAGGCCTACTTACTTACTTACATACTTACTTACTTACTATATTAATTTTAACGCTAATGACTAGAAATGAGTCTTAGTATTCTTTGTTTGTTTTGTTTTCCTTGCGCTTGAATAGTATAAAGGATGTGGAATAAAGTAACAAATTACTAACAATAAACGTTTGTGTCGCTTATTAAGGCACTTAAGATTTGGTCTGTATTGACTATTGTAGTTGTAGCTACTACAAATGGTGCAAACTTTGTGTGCATTATTTAGAAGTATTGTGAAAACTTACAAAGTTTAAGTTTTACCCGATTTTGTTGCTGACAATGCTAGTTGAAAGGTGCGGTAATTTTGAACCTAAGCGAAAAGGTTGTTTATTTGAACATGCACTTGTGCTTGCTTGTACTTGTGTTTTAATGTGAAGTGCTTTGCTTTGGCCTTGGCCTTGGCCTTGGCCTTGGACTATGAGTGCTTGGACTTATACTTCGTCTTGAATGTTTTATACTTGGCATAGTGCTTGGCTTTGTGCCCTGGGAGCTTGTTCTTGCGCTTGGCCTTGCTCCTTAGGTGTTAGTTAACAAGACTGACGTCAAATAAATTAAATAATATGTTTATCACAGTGGTTTAAGAAGTGTCTATGTTTAGAATCGTTTTCAGGATGTTTGCGATATCAAAGGCGGTCTTGTATTCACTCATAGATTGTTCTAATTTGATCGTAAGTGTCTAGAGCCTCATATTATTGCTTAGGCTATATTTAGTTTGCTGAAAATTCTATTTAGGCAAAACACGTGACTTAAATTTAGACAGAATCGAAACGAACGTTTTAGATTCGTGTACACTGTACATACAGTGTCGTTGCTGCCAAATAAGACGATCGGTACCGACGTCATCTGTGCTCCGCGTCCTATGCTCAGAATTACTTCGACAAAGTATATCGAGAATTTGTGAGTATGCTCTGTCAACAAGATTTAACAGATGATGATGAGAAATGATGATGACGGTGATGATGATGATGACGACAAAGATGATGATGATGATAATAATAATAATAATAATAATAATAATAATAATAATAATAATAATAATAATAATAATAATAATAATAATAATAATAATAATAATAATAATAATTCACACGGATATTTTCAGGGTAACTACTTAGGGATATATCCCTGCAACATATCCCGTTATGGCGCCGCGGCTTAATCCCTCCCAGAAAAATTATCTAAACGGTTTTGCTCAGATCTTACGTCACGGTCCAGCCATAATATGCTACGTCAATGGAGATGGAAACCATCACTTGTCCTTGCCACATCCCATGATCCGTCTCAAGGTATAACAAACAATGTGAACCCTCTTGGCATGGCCTAAGGCGGAGCCCCATATGACAAAGAACTTTGGGTGACATCAGATTCAAATTCTTTGAAATAAACGTTCTCTCGAAGTTTCTTGATTTCGGACAGGCCCTTCGAGAAAAATGCAGGGCCTCTGGGCAAACAGCTGCGGGTCGAAAGCATCGAATGATGTCCAATTGGAGGGAAATACAGTAACGTCGATCTCAGAAAAACGATTTCTGTTCTTAACCCCTTAACCGTGTATTTAATTGTAACTCAATGTAAAATGGGCGGTTATATCCGGGATCCCCATTTAAGGGGTTAAAAGACACTTAGACGTTATAGGCTAACCATCGCGAAAAATCTCGAAATCTGGTCAAAAATTAATTTCGATATTTCGCTCGGATTTAACGATAGACATGCAAAAGATCTCACAATAGGCCCTAATGTCATTTTTGTGAGAAATAAGGCCCAGTTATCAGTCCCGCCGGAACTGTTGTTGGTGCAGGGGGACAGCGCAGTTCAAATCACGACACTAGTAAAGTAAATGCACACACTTGTAAGTCTTATTAACGTCTCTGAAGTGAAATCAAGCGTTAAATAATTGTCCAGTCATGATTGCTTCTAATATTTTCAGAAATTCATCGAAGGCGACAGAATAAGTGGCGTGAAAATGGCGTGTTCGAAAAGGTAAGTGTTTTCCTTGTCAGATCTAAAACGAAATCTCTATTTATAAATCATGTCATATAATTAAATATTCATTTGGACCTAAGCGATACAAAAAAACTGATTAATACCAAGTTACCAAAATAAAATTCCGCAAAGTTGGAATCAAAGCTCCAGTCACGACTTTTGTTAATAAATTTTCTAGTCATTCTAATACTCGAATGCTTGGACGCTAATGACTTACACTACCTTCGTTCGCACCGGAACTTCGAACTTTCCGTTGGCGTTGCTACTTAACCCTCAATGAATCCTTGCTAGAAATTTGCGTTGCAGGTCCTTGGGGTTCAAACTGCACCCCTCTTTATTAGCAGACATAATTCAATACTGCAAGCTCGCATTTAATGAACTGAATATAATTACATATTAATAACAGTAAATTGCATGATACGTGCAAATGTTGTGCAGTGAAATAAGCTAGATAATGAAGAGCAGAGGTATCGGGTTACAGAATCGTATACTATCAGTTATTGAATACCATATATATTTGCAATATCTCCTCAAGTTGTTCTTTCTAGACTCAAAACATTTCTCTTTTTAAAAATCATTTTCTCCATGGCTGTATTGTAGTGTATTGTATTGTACACTGGACTATTTATATAGCGCCGTAAAGATAGCATAACCAAAAACAAGGGCGCTTTACAGGGGGTATGACTCCCTAAACAGATGGCTTTCTAGTCTGCTTTTGAAGATGGGCCGAGCTTTATACTCCTAATTTCAGGTGGGATGGTATTCCACTGGAGTGGTCCTCCTCGGGAGAAGGTGCGATCACCGAGGGTTGGAATCTTTAGTGGTTTCGGGACAGCGAGGTCGAGAGAGGACGCTGATCTCAGTGTCGACCGTCTGAGAGCGTCGCTAGCGGGTGTCAGGAGTCGTTCCAAGTACTTCGGACTGGCTTGGCCGGTGATGATGCCGTGACTTGGCTTACCCTCCTTAGATTACTCTCCCGCCTTTTCGGATTGATCTTCTGGCTTGACCTGGCTCTAATGCTATTTGGATTTGGTGCGCCATCGGCTGATGCCCTGGGAATTATGATGGTGGCGCTATAGAAGTTGATTGATTGATTGATTGAATTATTAGGCATCTTTTGAAGATGATCCTCTCCCGAACTCGGAGCCAGTGGAGTTTGTCTCTCATAAGAGTTGTTATGCTCGCCCGGCGATCCTGACGGTAGATTAGCCTGGCGGCGACGTTTAGGATGGTCTGGATTTTGGATATTAGGTAGTCTGGAACATCATAAACGAGACTGTTGCAATAGTCAACAGCGGAGACCACCGTAGCGAGAACACACAGTAAGGTGGCAGTGATGGGAAGTGTTTTTCTGACTTCCCGGATCGTACGGAGTTTGTACATGCAGCTCTTTGTTAGGCCTGCGATGTGATCAGCGAAGGAAAGTGAAGTGTCAAGTGTGACGCCAAGTAGTCGTATATTATCAACAGGCTCAATCGCTTCTCCAGCGAACTGGAATGGAGACCGGTCAATCAAATGTAGCCTGCTAAGGGCAGCAAACCAGATGAATTTTGTTCTTGCTGAGATTTAAGAGTAGTCTGTTTTCTAGCATCCATTTTCGTATGTCGTCGATGCAGTCTACGACTCTGTCTTTCGCCGCTGATAGGTCATTGGGTGTAAGGTCCTACCCGCAATGACCCTTTCGATTAAATGGCCCTGCATCAATTAACTTCCACATTTGGCAATGGCTACTTCATACTAAGATTAAGCGCATAGAAATAAGGAGCTACTGCGGCGCTGCTTCGAAAGCCCTATAGAAACTCACGAGATTTTAATTACGTACCCAGTTACAAATTTATTGATGGGCTAATGCTAAACAGACGCTTCTGTAGCTGTGGTTATTGTCATTGATTAAAAATTATTAAATTATTTAAAAATTTAAATTATTAAAAATTTCATGTCTGCTATATTTATTTTACTGCGAAACATTCTTGATTTGAAATATCCTTTACTAACGCAGCATTATGCCCTTAGCAGGACTTACTATTATAATGGTGTAACATTTATCGACAGCTACAAAACTAGTGAAACATTTCGTGGACTGCTGTTTATCATAAACAACGTCAAATTCCATAAGACTTCTGGTATGAAAAATCGAGATGGATCAGAAAAGGACGTTGAAAGACTGAAGAAAACCTTTGGCCAACTAGGATTTGAAATTAAATGCGAGGAAAATCGAACATGCGACCAGATGATTAGCGATGTGGAAACAGGTTAGAGGCTACTTCACTAATAGAGGATTACAATCATAAATTCCAATTCCATTGCCATTCTACGCAACGCAGTTCTTAGCATTTCATTAATTCGATCAGTCGGTCAGTCAGTCAGTCAATCAGCCAGCCAGCCAGCCAGTCAGTCAGTCAGTCAGTCATGAAGTAACTAAGTTAGTAAGTAAATATGGTAAAAAAGGTAGTAAGTCGACAAACAAATTGATAATTTTTTCACAGGTCCTAAAGTAGTTGTTCATAATTAAACTGAACGAAATTTGCATATGTTCATCTCGCATGTCTTACATACTTACAGTGATATGACTCATTTATGTGCATATGGGTTCTTGATTTTCCCTGATTGTGAAATAACTTGCGTGGTATTTAACAAATTTGTTAGGATTACCATCGATTGTTAGCCTCGGAGTATTAAAACCGGTGCTATAAAATACTTTATAATTACAATTATTACTATTACTATTGTGCATATAAGTTGTTTTTATCGTATTAAGTGGCATTCTCGGATCTTGCGAAATACGATTGTCTGATCGTCGTCTTATTGACACATGGAGAGGACAACAACATCGTCTGCGGAGTTGGTCCCAAAGTCGACCAGCGTAAAATCGATGAGATCTTGAAGCCTCTGAAGGACGTAAAAAGGCAAAGGCAAAGGCAAAGGAAATACAAAAGGAAATGCCTATTCTGGTCTTTGTGCAGGCAAGCGGCATGAAAGCACCTTTAAAAACACGTGATTTTCAGTAATGTATATATACTACTAGGTCTACTCCTACCTTCAAACGTTTTGGTCAGAAAATGTCGAATCTTTTGTCAGACTAAAATGTCGGGTGACGAAACGAAGAATTAACAGACTACATGTACTGTACATGTGCAACGTCTTTGTTTTAAATATTGAATGTATATCATTATTCATTATATCACATTTGAAATGCTTTGCTATTGCGTGACCACAAAAGCCAGTCCTGTATTTTCCGTTTGCCGCAATTTTCATTTAGTAAAGACTATAAGCCAGGGCTACTCAGATTGCTTGTGTGGTAGTCGGGAATTTTGTACCGAGACACGCCTGGGGAGCCCGGTTCGACCAAAACTTTCAAGTTAATTTTGTTAACGAGCAAAAAAGTCGTCGTGTCATGAACTAAATGAAACGCCACAATAAAGAATAATTAACTAGTTTCACCTCTTCGACTCTGCAGTCTTAAGTAAAAATAGTATTTTTATATGAGTTTGCAGCAATAAAAGTTATTTTAGTGCGATGTAAGACTTATTTAAAATTTGTTACTAATAATTCGATAAAAATGCCATTTTTGACATTTTTCTGGACATCGCTGCGTTCCGGTCAGGAAGTTTCCGCGGTCCGTCACTTGAGTAGCCCTGTTATAAGCTATAAAGTGATAGTGTGACAATAGGTTCCAACCGTTCCATGTCATTTAATCCACCGTCACTTAATCCACGTCACTTAATCCCCGACACTTTATCCCCAAGTCTTTTAATCCCAAGTCTTTTAATCCCTGTGCACACAATCCCCAAACACTCAATGATATAAGAAAAGGTATTAAATGATGTAATACGAATTAAATAACATAATTCTAACCCGAAACGTAACCCTAAACCTTTCCTAAATATGCAGCTCTGGTCTTAAACTCCAAGGCGGTGATTGAAGGGATTAAATGTCAGAGGATTATTTATTGGGGTATTAAATACTTGGGGATTAACTGCCGGGGATTAAGTGACTGGGATTAAAAGACTGGGATTAAAAGACCTATCACCGTGACAATAAAATTATCCTGCAGGGCCTGTCCAGTGGTGCACTTTTGCATGCTGGTGCCCGGGGCGTTGTCATAGGTGAACCCTTCATCCCAGCCCCCTTTTTCTTCTGATCTGCTCATTAGCAAACGTGAAAAATACTAAAATGGCATGATTCGTTAATAAAGCGAAGGCAATATGTATTTAGTTTAATTTCTCGTTGGTTTACTACTGGTAATGTAAATTCAATAGCAAAAAAGTATACACAAGCTTATTATATGCAAATATGCATAGCAGACGAATTGCAACGCTATTTTCTTTCACGAATTTCATTGCAAACGGGAAACATATAATTGACAGCAGAAAACTTTTAGCCTGTTCAAACAAAAGGGATTATCGGAACTTAGATTCGCTGAGGTTACACAAACTGCTTGCGCGGTAATGCAAGGATTCTTCCCCTCCCCATGAGCGGCTCTGGTAGCGACCAATCAGGGCTATTTTTTACACTCCCTAACGTCCCCCAACACCCCCCATTTGAGGTCGACACCCCCAAATTTAGTAATGCGACAATGGTATGAATACAAAATGCATACTAATTTGCTCAGAACACACCCCCAATGGAGAAGAACACCCTCCAACTTTTATTGTCGGGTGACCTTTTTTCTATTTTTTTGCTTGTCATGGCCTTTTTCGAGACTTGGTTTTACTTGTTTTGGGTCGTGATAACGGTTTTTTGCTTGTCAGCCTTTTTCGAGCAGAGATATTCAAATTCTGACACCCCCAGATTTTCCCGACACCCACCCAAATTCACAATCCTAGAAATAACCCTGCGACCAATGTTATTAACAATTAACGTGTCGATGACGAAATATTGTAGGCTTGCCGTGGACATGATCTGGACAGAGGTCACAATGTGCAGGCGGACGACGTGGTCTCCAATAATAAAACGGACACGGACTGCATAAGAGTCCCGATTGAAGCTGACTTTCTCTATCATTATTCGTCGTCTCCAGGTATATGACACTCCGTCTGATTACCAATTAAAGGTTAAAGGTCACTTCTTTATGTCAGAGTTAGAAATTTGTTAGATTATCATATTCATGTCAGATGGACAATTTTCAAATAGCCTTGAACGTTGTGGCTTTGCAAACTGCCTCTAAAATGAATTGGCCTTTCTGCTGTTGAATCTGTAAATTATAGTGGTTCTCACCGGTGGCGTGCCAAATAGTGGTGGATACCCGGGGCCAAAGCAAATTTGGATGACCCTCCAATTCGGCGGTAGGTGTTAACGAGCAAAAAGGGTAGCAGAGACAAGTAATTTGGATGCCAAGGTCTGGTGGACGCCCTGGGCTAAATCGATAACTTTAAGGGTTTTCATGTAAAATGTGTTGACGAGTAAAAAATGTCGCCTAGTTATTTTGATGCCTCATCTGGTGGATTCCGAGAGCCACTGCCCCTCCCCCCCTGCACGCTACTGGCTCTCACACAGGATAGACCCTTCTGAAACGCTATAAACTTTATTATTCTTCACTATCGTAAATGTATGTTTCTGCTGTGTAGGTTACTATTCGTTCCGCACTTCAAAGAAGGGCTCAGTTTTTATCCAAGCGATCTGTGATGTTTACGATGAGTGCATCAAGGAAGGCGCTGAAATCGATGTTCTGAGATCACACTTGGAGGTCAATGGTAGAGTGGCCGTAGACTTCAAGTCGTATAGGCCAAATGATCCTGCTTTTCACAACATGAAACAGATGCCGAGTTTAGTGTGTACGCTGCGAAAGAGTCTATATCTGAAGAAGCAAACGGCATAAGCAAACTGGTTCATATGCCTCCGGGAATAACAACGTTACAGTAACGCGAAATAGTGCGACGGTAACGTGGGGGGCGGGGGGGCACTTTGTTGACTGCCCCCCGGGCCCCGGGCGGGGGAGGGGGGCCCAAAGAGGGGTCTAAGCTAGGGTTAGGTTAGGGTTAACCCTAACTTCTTAACGCTAACAATCCTAACTCTAGAAATGAACGTGCTGACGACCTTTTATTTTGCTCGTCAGGATGAAAAAGGAGGTGATGACGTTTTTTTTGCTTGTCCGCTCGAAACTTTGGGGCCCATTGGCAAAGATGCCCCCCGGACCCCCAAAAGTCACGCTACGCCACTGTCCCAATGAAACACGAACTCTTCATTTCTTGTGTATTTATAAGTTTCACGTATTCTGAATAGTATTTTAAGTTTTCTTTCACACTTAATAAATCTTGGCATAGTAAATTGCGAATATTTTTTAATTCGTAAGAAAAATTGAGATCGAAGCAATATGTCAGGAATTTTACACTAGCTTTAGAATTGGACAAAAACATATTTTACCAACTATATACCGTTTTTCAATATATTTAAGAAATATACGACTATATTTAAAATCACCTATATATATCCTCGATTTTTAGTTAGTAGACGTCTAGGGGCTGTCCATTAATTGTGTCAACAATTTTTGGGCAATTTTTGACCCCTCCCCCTGTCAACAACTGTCAACTTTCAGTTGCCCCCCATAACTATGTCAAAAACTTTTGACCCCCACAAGATCAATGACAGGCCCCAATAACAAGGTTATTATTTTTTGCGATGCTGACCATTTTTTCCCTGTTTTGCTCATCGAGTGTCAAATTGTGGTGGTAATGGCCTTTTTGTCATGCTTTTTTCCATTGTAATAAGTAGCATTCCATGAAATTTTCTAGTTTTTGATTATTTGTAAAAAGTGAAATTGTCGACGTCAACTTCTCTTGACCCCCTTCCCCCTGTCAAAAACTATCAAACTGTTTCAAACCCGCTCCCCTAAATTGTTGACGTAAATAATGGACAGCCCTAAACTCGAATTTTATTTAATATCAATTAAATTGAAATGACAATTAACTGCAATGGCTAGCTTACAATAGCCTGTAGCAGTATTGCTGTAATGGGTAAATTCTGCTGCACATCACCTGACAGTAAAAATGTTCCGGATCTTCAAATATACGTTCCGGATCTGATGCCAGACGTTCCGGATCTCGTGCCAACCGTGCTGGAACTCTTGTCAGACGTTCCGGATCGGAGATCCGGCAAGATCCGGCTCAATTTGACTACTGAGTCTGCGGAGGAACGCTGAGATCGAGTTCCAAACATGAAAATAACTTTGTTAGAATTTAATTACCTCTTTTTTGCTTGTCAGGCTTCGACATAAACAGTATTCTATGAATTTCCTTTTCTGATTTTGCAAAAATGAATTTGCTTACGTCAACTTTTCTTGACCTCCTCGACAACTGTCAAACTTCTTCAAACCCCTCCCTTTATTTTGTTGACAATTAATGTCTTACACGACCCCTCGTGTCCTGGCTATCTATCCGAGCTGATTCGGAAACCGCTAGCGTCTGATCGTCGCCTTCGACTACGTTCAAGCAGTCGTCTGGTACTGTACATTCATCCACTCCAGCATCGATGTCCTGGCCGCCTTTTCTTTGCTAGTATGTCCAACCACAACAAAAGATTCGTGACGTGGATCATCTGAAAGAAGTGCTAACATTGTGTTGGGATCAGACCGGACAGAATTTGATGGACAAAGCGATTGACAAGAGTGGTTGGGCAGAATTTTACCGGTTATTCTGGCTAAAGGGGAACACTTTTAACATCGTTTAATAATAATAAAAATGTGATTGTAAGTGGTTTAGGAGGCTAAGTAAGCCTGTGTGAAAACCACTAAGACTACCTTCCGTAGTCTGTAGCAAACTTTGTTTTAAGCTATTACGTGACGCATCGTATGCTAATGTTGTAATGACGTCAATGTTGTGTGTACCTGTTTGTTAACGTTTTCTTCGCCATGTATTAGAGCAATGTTAATTGCCTTAGATTTTTCGGATTCTCAAGTAAATCTTCTCAATTTCGTATTTTTATTTCCTTCGTACCTTAAATATTAAGAAAGTTCCATCGTTTCAAATTCGAGCGGGATTTATTGGCACACTTTGTAGAATGTCGCCATAATAATTTGATCAAGCTATTAACTGACGTCCTTCTGTTTGAAATAATTGCACGTTTACTGATTATAATTGCTTGCCTGTGACTAATGATTGGCCATTAATAAATAATTACAACTGTGAAAATTTTTTGTCGTGAACAGCGGCAGGGCACATCAAGGCCAACTTGGACGGCGGCTTCACGCGCCTTTCACAATCAACTCTCACACCGTCCTAGAGGGAAAAATTCGAAGGACAAATGCCATCACCACATCCGCATTGGCATCCTACCCCAGAGAATTATGCCACAGTATATAGAATGTGGGAGGGGTCCACTCTCTGGCCTAATACAGACGCCCGCAAGAAATCAAATATTTTTCAAAGCTCTCCAGCTAAAGATGTAGGGAAATGTACAGTATTTGGAACAAAACAATTCCAAAATGTTGAAAATCGGTATATAGCTTTCTAACACCCTAGTACCCTTGGTCGGATAAAAGATGTATCGACAAGTCGCAAACAGAGTTTGCATTCATTCCACGAGAACTCAGGCCCCCAAACAGGTGCAAATCTGCACCTTGTAGACTACAAAGTTTGGGAAGGAATGCAGCAGCGTGTTTACAAAATCAAAGTTTGCAGCGTCAGTGAACTGAAGAAGTGACCGATCACTGTTTGGAACGGGTTGGGGCAAAGCGTCATCGATTATGCTAACGATGAATGACGCAAATGTCTGCATGCATGTGTTCGATCAAGAGGAGAACACGTCGAGAATTTGTTTTGAGCTTTGACCTTTGATCTGTTATAACTTTCCTTTAATTATTTATTTAGTAAATTCAAAACAATTACATGTAAGAACATTATATGCGTTTGCATGACAGTTTTCGATATTTTCCACTTATTTCTATATATATATATATATATACTTATTTCTATATATATATATATATATATATATATATATATATATATATATATATATATATATACTTAATTTGATTATGACAGTGGGGCACAACGTTCGGCCCGCGGCGACTCGCCATGTGGCCCGCGAGAACCAAATAAAAATACCAATATACCATGCCTTCTCTCAATGTCGTTCGTGACTGTTTTAGACCCCAGGATGTTGTTACAATTTAAATCTATAGTGGCGAATATCTCTAAATTTCGCTGCGGTCATGATGAGTGGACTCTTTACTCTTTACTGTTTGCTTAGCTGCAGAAAAACGTTGTAGGCCCTATGCCTGCTATGTAAATTGACATCTGTAAGCTGGTTGCAGAGGTGCAAACACAGCCTTACACTGACTTCCTGGTCTCAATATTTCAAAGTTAACACTGATAGTGACGGATACAATAGTCCAATGTGTGAAGTTTATTGTATACAAATTTATAACTTTATATTATGAACTTTTTATAAGTCTTATAAGGCTAGTATACAAGTCTACTTTAGACTCTACTAAGTATAAGTTTAATTTTAACATATCATATAACTATACAGTAGACTTTACGTTTAGAAACTTATATAAAATCATACCCATGCCTTACTGTACTGATATCGCATAAGACATTCTACAGTTGTGTACAATGTATTTCAACTTAAAAATTGACTTTGTATTAATTGTAATAAACTTAAAAGAAAGACACTGGCAGTCGTCAGATGAGTCTGACCCCCGAAAAATTTCAGAAATAGAACTGTGGCCCGCGACCGAAAAAGTTTGTGCACCACTGTCTTATGTCTTAAAAGAAACAAAAATTGTCCGGAGACAAAAATTATTGTGAGTGTTTCAACTCTCGTCTGCATGGTTCGTCGAGGCTTGCAATGGATATTATATATATATATATATATATATATATGACATTATCCTCATTCACTTCTGAGTCAAATAACGAAAACGTTTTGAAAATCGGTTTACAGCACATTTGCAAAAGTTATGGACAATTATACAGCGGTGTGTTTTCTATTGCCTCACAGTGTTTGTATAACTTCGTTATTTGGTCTACAGTATTTCTAAAAAAATACGTGTGTCTGTTTGCAATATTTATATTGTGATGTATTTGTATTAATAATTTTGCCAGCATAAAACAAGCTGGCTAAATTTCACATGCGACTTGTTTGATGGGCTAAATTTCACATGCGACTTGTTTGATGAGAAACAGGACTTATTCCTAACACATACTGCAAACATCAAAAGCACTAAACATAATTACTGTAGGCCCTATAACAAATAATTCTCGTACAGTATTTACTTTCTCGTGCGAACCAAGTAAGGTCGCCGCAGTCTTTGCTTCCTTTTCAATTTGAGCAATAGTGATACCCGTGATAACTATCTAATACAAACTTTCACTAAACAATTGTTTTATTTTGAAAAATATTAGCTCCAGTTCGTGAAATGTTCTACAGCTTTTGCACTTCAGTTCGTTGCAGAGCAAGATTAAAATGTGAAGTCGTTGACTTCACTTTGCTGTTGTACATCTAGACTACATTGACCAGTGGCGCAGCCAGGGTAGGTTTTGGTGGTTAAAACCCCCATGGCTGCCGAAAAAGACAATTTTTGAAGTGTTTCCATGCATATTAAATTTCTTGACCCGGATTTGAGAGTCAAAATTCCCCTTTGGTGTCGACTGAAAAAAACCTAGTGTTATAGAATGTAAAGGTGTGAGACGATGTCCTTTTGTGCTTGTCACCACGTAGTGGAGATGAAGAGGACATTTTTTTTGCTTGTCAAGATTTTTTCGAAGATGATGAACATTGAAACCACCCTTTTTGCCGGTCAAGACAACTTTTATGGCGCTGTAGGCATGACGAAGTCAAAGTGTAGGGCATTTTTAAAAGTTTCACTTCAATCAGGTGTTATTAAGAATTTTATCAAGTAAGATATCTAGGCCTATACTTCCCCGAAATCTGGTTGGCTCAGAGTTGTCCATGGGTTGGGTTAAGCGATGGGTTGGGTTAAGCCATGGGTTGGGTAGAGTTGGATTGGGTTGGGTCCATATTTTGAAAAAAATGGGTTGGGTTGGGGTTTCGTGAGTCTGTACCTGTTAACCACGTTAAATATAGGTTTTCTGTTCACTGTTTTGACAGATTCTTGTATTGTCATATGACTGAATGCGCTATGGCGCCGTGTAGGTTGGCCTAGATTCCATCGTAAACAGCGCATTAAATAGTTTGTACACACTGCGCCATAGCAATTCAGGTTGAGCATGTCACGTGGAATTCTTTTATTGACTCTAAACACATTCCTATGATTCCTTGAACCGGTCACGGTCGGTTGGCAATAAGCATAATAGTGAGATCTTTTCGTGGAATTTGATAATTCTTGGTGTTATAATTCATACACTATATCCTCACTAATGACAATGGCAAGTGATGCTGAACGTACATGATTGCTGCAGTAGTGAGTTTAAATAAACACTTTCTTTATATGCTTGAATGAAGTTCATTTTTGAAAACATTGGTTATCAGAAAATTGAATGTTGGGTATTTACCAGACATCGGTTTGAATACATGCAGGCTATGTTTTTTATAACAGCGATTGTACTTTCACGTTTTCGTCGGGATGGGTTGGGATGGGTTCGCAGACAGGAATTTTATGCGGGTTGTGTTGGGAAGTTAGTGGGCTGGGATGGGTTTCGGTTAAAAAACAATCCATGGACATCTCTGGGTTGGCTGGTCTGCTTCTCGCGATCTGCCTTTTGGCTGAATAACGCGCTCTAATTTTCTTCAACATGTAACAATTGTTGTTCAATTACAAAGAAAGCTTTTTGAGTTTGAATGATTCTACCCTAAATTTATTTAACTCCAACAGAGGTAAAACGCCTAGAAGTCGAAATTTCTACTTCTACACTGGGTTCTCCATGGGTCTCCTTCTGTCATCACAAACGCATTAGAAATGTTGTTAGATCAACTATAGCTATCGGTTAAGAAAGACAAATCAGCTTAACATCGGTGGACATTGAATCTGGAATCGTTCAAAGCCTTGACTTTCAGGATATTTTCCACTCCTTTTCAGCAAATAGGTCGCATAGAAAGATTAGACATTACGCAGTGCGTACTATACGGGACACATCACTACTGATGCTGAACGTACATGATTGCTGCAGTAGTGAGTTTAAATAAACACTTTCTTTATATGCTTGAATGAAGTTCATTTTTAAACACATTGGTAATTATCAGAAAATTATCAGAACGATACGTTCATTGGCTTTAAGGCTTTACCCTTTTAGCAGACTAATCCAAAAGCTGCAAAGTGTGCATTGCCTATTAGGCCTATATTGCTAGTATAACAGTCGATACTGTTATAATGTATAATCGGTTGATATTAATAATATCGTATAATAAATTTTAGGTAAAAAGAGCTATTGCTTCGATTAAAAATGCATCCATATTATTATTTTATAGTTTAATGAAATTTTTGCGTAGGACTTTCGCAATCGGGGAGGAGGGGCTAAAAATATAATATGCGAAACGGGACTACAGTGTACGGATGCTTAATCCGGGCCTCGGCATAAACAGAGTAAATCCTGTTATATGTCAGCGCAAATGCACTGAACAATGTGTACATGTCCTGAACAATACAGACTATTCTCGTAGTCCTTTTGAGGAAAGTAATTATCAAATTTCCTTGTTCGTATGTATATATAAGCAGTTGCATACAAGGCACATGGGCATTTTTAAGGAAGTAATCATCTCATTTCCCTGTTCGCTTGTATGATAGTAATCATCTGCATGCAAGGCGAGGGTCCTTTTTAATTAGTCAAAGTAAAGTGAGCGCTCTAAGCATTCGACTTCTTGACTTTGCCAAATTTGGTTCATTGGAGCCAAGAGCAAGTCTTTTGTTCTAAAGAAAATTGCCATCTGCATTATATTTTGAATGAAAACATGTTTTGCTTTATATTCGTATCAGTTTATTGTGTGCTCTCACGCAGTCCAGATCCTGTGGTTGGGCAAAGCACGGTTTCCAGCTGCGCGGTCTCTGTGGTAGAATCTGACGAAAGTCTTCAGAGACGTCTTGAGGAGTATGATCACAGATTGGAGGCGGTAGAATCTGACAAAAGTCTTCAGAGACGTCTTGAGGAGTATGACCACAGATTGGAGACAGTCAACCAGAATATACGATCGCTTTCGTCTGCAATGGATGAAATCAAAATACAACTGAATAATATATTGGATCGTGTGATCGAGAACCATCAGGCTATAAGTATTCTAGGTAAGCGAATGAACAAAGAATTTAGTGGACGAGGCCACCCAAAGCATACGATTCCTAATAAGGCAAAACAAACAATTTTCCACAAATTTTGGGGTGCCGAATACCACTCCTATCAGTTTTGTATTTGACACTATTCAGTTTCGCCGAATACTTATAGTCATACGCATAAACCTGGATGATAAATATGAGGACCCAATCTTCAACCCTTTTCCTCTCTTTTTCCCTCCCCTGCCATTTTAATGGGGGCCGGAAGGGTATTTCTAATTCTGGTGGACAGTATTCGCTCCCGATTCGTCGAATATTGACCCAAAATATTCGGATCCGGTATGCGGTGGAAAAGACACCTCCGTAGAACCCACATCACAAATTGCTTACAGTTAAACGATACCTTTATAAAAATGGTTGTTTTATATCTCAAACTATTGAGTATATTGTAAGTTCCATCTGTTTTAATGCATTCAAACATGTTAAAAGAGCATTTCTTTCATTTTGAGTGTGAGTATTCTTCTCTTTGAGTAAAAAAGAAGTTTGCGCTATACTTTGCAGAAAACATCAAACGTTATTAGCTCAGTGGTTCTCAACCCTCTTTGCTTCGCGGACCACTTTTGAAGTTCAAAAATTATCGAGGACCACCTGATAAATTGACCAGGCATATGCTCCTAAAAGAGATGATGACCTTCTGTACTTTTTTGCTTATATCAGACTTTTTCACGTTGAAAATGCACAAAATACACACAAAATGTGCCGATAACCTTTTTGTGCTGATGACCTTGTTTTGCCCCTCGCACTTTTTAGACTTTTCACACGGTATATAGTCTAATTTTTATTTAAGTTTTTCAGACTTCGCCGCGGACCACTACTGTAGACCCCTCTCGCGGACCACTTGTGGTAGGCGGACCTCGGTTTGAGAACCACTGTATTAGCTGATGGTAAATTAGTTACTTGATAGTCCATCGAGAAAAAGATAACATTGTTCAAGGAGTGTCGTAAAACTTTTTATTCATGATATCCAAGTGCTTTGAATTGAGTATTTCTGTAACCCACTTAGATCGTTGCCCAAGCAATTCAGTTGGGTGCGACTGTTCTGACATTAAGGCAAACGGTTACACAGCGAATGGAGTCTATCGCATCTACGTCGTTAATGAGGGTAAACGATATTACGCCAACGCCTCGTGCGATATGACAACGACAGACGGCGCATGGACGGTAAGTTTATTATAGAGAGTACAAGCATAGAGCCTTTTAGATAAATCATGCTTATCAGCGGATTTATTAAATCTTCTAATCCGAATAATTGTGAATTAGCCCTGAATTCTCACAGGTAATCATGGCTAACAAGGAAAGAGCAATTGGTTTCAAATTAATTCGTTATCTCACAAAACTATTTTCATTGAGTAAATAGATGTGTTCTTGATTAGGTGTTTCAAAGAAGAAAAGATGGCAGCGTAGATTTCTACAGAGAATGGAGCGATTATGCAGATGGTTTCGGAAATCCAAATGGAGAATTCTGGCTGGGTAAATATAATAAGCCTAGCTCTTATTAAATATAAGAACCTCTACCAGTCTATGAAGAGTTGATGCGGAAATTGAATTTGAGCTAAAACCATTGTTTGATGGATAGGCTATATGGCTGATGACACTTGATCCAATATATTTTATACTGGGAATATATAACGCATCGATCTTTTCACTAAATGGGTCCATCACAGAAACATCCACTGTACGTCCTAGGAGTAACAACTTGTGACATACTGTACAGGTCAGCTTAGAACCGTCTATATTAGAAAATTCGCAAGGAATTTTTGAATGGTTTACGTCAATAATATCGCGCTTCAAGATATCGCTGAAATTCGTAGAAATTTAGTTTTTTACTATTACAAAGACGCAAAATAGACGATTTTCACCTGATTATAGATAGTAGGCCTACTCATAAACACTGAAAACAAGCAAACTAACCTCCAGAAGATTAATTCATCGGGCTCGCGCCGGCTCTTACGCACCTAGGATCACGATGCGAACAAGGCCAATGAGGTAAGAACACAGCAGGTCTTCGGCCTAATCCAAGACATTAGACAGCCACTTTGTAAACCCACTCATAACCCAAATAATAGTCCCTTATCGCAGTTTTAAAGAGCGTAGTCCTGTGGAAATAGCAATTTTATTATCGATAGATTTTGTGTCGACGATATTATTAACGTCTACCTTTTGGAATAAGAGTGTGGAACCAAGGAAATAAAATATTTTGGTGCGTTGGTCGTGGATAATTATTGTACTAATTAATGTCGATGCAAAAGGCAGCAACATCTGATACTGTAGGGAAGGTCCATTTCCCCAGATATTTGATAAAATTGGGAAAGAATTATATTATTTAAACATAGCCTGAAGGAAACATTATAAGAAATATCCATACACCTTGATTGAACTGAATCGGAAACAGGTTAGGCATCAGAGAACTTTCCCTCTCTCTCTCTCTTTCTCTCTCTCTCTCTCTCTCTCTCTCTCTCTCTCTCTCTCTCTCATCATCATCATCATATAGTCACTTAGCGATGAGTTGCTTTTATCAATTACGAAGGATTAGGAACATGCGACGCTACATCCCAACAACTGTTGCCATGTGTGCGTTCTCTGGTTCTGTATCGGATTGTCTACTGCAACGGCGTAGGCCTACTATTCGGCGATGATCGTATCGTCTAAACGGATTAGTCTTGATGTATATCCACAAAGATATGGACATATCCATAGACAATGCCATCGACAAATTCGCTTCCGAGAATAGAAAACTCAATTTTGCACTATGAATTTGTTCAACCAGACTAAAATGTATTTTACACATTGTCAATTCTGAACATGATAGTTTATAAACCAAATCTACAGATTTCTTTTAAGCCGTTTACATATAATTACTTTTCACAATTGGTGCGATCTAACTAAAAAGTCATTGCATCCCCCATGCCGACTTCCTATAAATTCATTGCATCCCCGCACCGACTTCCTATAAATTCATTGCATCCCCCACACCAACCTCTTACAAATTCATCGCATCCCGCACCAAGAGTTTTTAAACCGCCACTGGTCAGAATCCTGTCTTGTAGTCGTTGTTTTGTTTACCTATAAAGACCAAATAAGTCATTTGACGCAGTTTAGTTCTACAATGAATCATTATGCAAAGCGTTAGCACACCAGGACATATACGCAAAGGCATAAACTTAAATTAAGCCACTATGCACGAGCCCACTCTCCACTTTTTGAGAGGTCAGGTTGGGAAAGGGCAAATGTATTGACCTTGAGCCCCACTTTTTAATCTACGTTAGCACCCATATTCTTTCTTATTATGTTTCCACTGTAAATAATTCTCATATAACAATGATTATTTTATCAGTGAGTTTCTATAGCGCCAGTTTGCGCATGGCATCTTCGAAGGCGGCTCCGGATTTGTAACTTAATCCCCAGATCCAATATGCAATTCGTCTTATACTTGTGACTTGAATAAGTTAATCGCAATTCATGCGCATATGGCAAATCTGTATTAGATATTTTATAACAAAATATAGAAATCATTCACATGATGCACGAGGCACAACATTGTGTCAATTTTCCCATTTCAATCCAATTAAATGAAGTCAAAGAACGTTCACATTATTCCAGGAAACAATTTTCTCCACCTTTTGACATCAAAGAGAAGATACCGACTGAGAATTGATTTGGAAGATTTCGAAGGAGAAAAGCGTTATGCAGAATATTCGACATTCAACATCAGTTCATCTACAGACAAATACAGACTCAGTATAGGAACTTATTCTGGAAATTCAGGAGGTTATTATAACTTTAGACATCTTTATCTGAAAGTTAGTCTTAAATTGCTTTTTCAGTAACTGTCAGTCCTGCCGAGGAACGTAGATCTAGGCTAAGTTTAGGCGCTATTCGGTGTGGACTGCAGTTCAGGGGACTAAGAGATCTTACTTTGAAACAAAGACTGAAGTTATAAGGTAAAACAACACAGAGGCGGATACCTTAAGACATACAACAATATAGGTTTCCTTTTGAAAACTTACGTTAGACTATAACGATCTCACTAGTCAGAGTTTAAGATAAACGTCGGACCATTTAAAACAGTCAAATGTATTTAATATGACGGGACAATTAGAGATTTTGTTGTTGAAATGTGCTACTCACGAAGAAAAGTTAACGAGACGACGTCTATGACTACAATTGCATCCAGACAATAAACAAAGAAAGGTCAAACTGCCTAGACGAACAAAATGCTTCGATGCCTTAGTTGTGATCCATTATCACTGTTCGTAACTGTTGCCACCGAAAATGTCGCTTGTGTCAATGCGATATAGCTTACGCCTAATATTTGGATTGGCAATGTCAGATGAATGTTATCATCGTATATTCATTGAATCTATTTAGTCATAACGCTCTCTTTCGTCTCTTATATCATTTTGATGTTCTGATCGAATGTTTTTTTGCTAATTTCAGGAAATAGTCTTAATGCAAACAATGGCCATCGATTCTCCACAAAAGACAACGATAACGACCTGGACTCTGGAAACTGCGCTGCATTCTGTCGTGGAGCTTGGTGGTACAAGCAATGCACATATTCCAATCTCAACGGTCTCTATCAAAGCGGAAGCTATACGTCAAATGGTTCGTTTAATGGCTGGGAAGGAATTATGTGGCATGATTGGCGCGGCTATTATTATTCACTTAAGACGACTGAAATGAAAATATCTTCTACATAAGTTTAGAAACGATGACTTTCAAAATAGTAGACGGATTTCTTTACGCTTGAATCTAATTATTATGAATATCGACCAAATATTGAACTTATTATTTATACGTTTATATATTTGCAATATATGTATTCAATGCTTTAAAATCTAATGCGCTGATAAAATAGATTTATATGCTGTATTGTATTAGTGTATTAGATTTATATAAAGTAATACGTTACTCAGAAAATGTGCATCTACATGTATATTATTGTATCGGAATAATGTGCTATTGTCATGTATTGTAATTTATTCCGCATTACTTGTAATCTCGAATTCTCTTTCAACTATTGCACTATCTGCTTATTATAGAGTTTACCTTCAATAAAAATCGTTCGCTGAAAAAGTATGTCAAAATTCTTATTACGTAGAATTACATAGGCCTAGATTATCGCGTGACTCTAATGAAATGCTGTACATTACCGAAAGTGTTTCAAACACGCTCGTAGACATCTGATCTTCCACTATATCGAATCACTGGCGTCAGCAGTGGCATAGCCACGGGGTTGTTTGAGGTTGTTCAAACAACCCTATTTATAACAACCTGACCAACGCAATTTATGTAGATCCGTTGATTTTGGTTGAAGGAGGGTAGTGGAGGGAGACGGCCACGACTTCAGTGTTCAGTTGAATAGTGCCTTCAGTCAACAACCCCACTTTGCATAAGCAGGCTACGCCACTGGGCGTCAGCATAAAGTTGTCCAGGAGGTGCAACATTTTATTTACCGGAAAGTAATCAGTAATCAGTTATCAGTTCGTTTTTTAAATTTAAATTAAAAAAATACATATAGGTCTAATAATATATATATATATATATATATATATATATATATATATATATAACTTTATTCGCAAACGCAGACAACATAAAAACAGAAAAGAAAAGAAAAAAAGAACAAGCAAACACAACTCTTAACTAGCAACTACATAACATATTCTACTATTATACATTTGCTAAAATATAGTTGCTTCTTAGAAAACTTTATACCCCAATCACATTATACCCCCAGAAAAATCAAATTCCTGGCTACGCCCTGATCGATAGATAATAAATGCTGCCTAAAATTTTTCATTTTCGGGTCTTAGGCTAGTATTATGTTGTTATTATATTCAATATTATTTTTTTAAAGTTTTAACTATTTAAAAATAAATTAAAATTTCAGCAGGGCAGTTGCACCATCTTGCACCGGTGGCGGCTCCACCAGGGGCCAGGGGGCCCGTGTCCCCTATTGAGTGCCTGGCCCCCAGTGGCTCCCCAGTTGGGACCCTATACTTAATGCTACATACATTAAACAACAAATGGTTGACCCCCCATGATTAGAAGTTGCCACCCCAACGGCCCCCCTACTTGCCAAATCCTAGAGCCGCCACTGTCATGCATCCATCCTGACACCCATGTATCGAATTCAGAATTTGCCCAAAAACAAGAACTATCTACAAGGTCATATGAAACAATCCTATTAAATAGAAGCATAATGAAATTTCAGAGAACCAGAGTCAGTGGAGGGAACCAGAGTCAAGCTAAGTCACGTTAATTAAGAAATCTAGTTGCTCTCTTATTCGACTCTGCACAAAAGACGCAGTTTCAAAAATGTTGTGTTTCTCTCTTTGCTCGATTTCACTTCTAGTGGTTATATTTACTGTAAGAATGACGTATTATTAAGAAGTTGTTCGTGAATGAAGATTATTCTATTAGCTGCAATGATCTTAAATACACAGTTGTTCATAAAAAAAACGGCAACATTCCGGACGATTCTGACATCCTGGAATTGATTCGAGCATTCAGCATTCATTTAATTCAGATTGCTTTTTCTCGATTGGTAAAATCACTTTGTTCTCGAGATTCCTCGTTAACAGGGGCGTAGCGACGGGCGTATATCAGTATATATATATATATATATATATATATATATATATATATATATATATATATATATATATTTGCCCTCGGTACTTCATTCCCGAGGGCTTATGAAAAAATTGTCCGGAGACATATAGAAATAGTGTGCTAACTCTCGTCCGGTTCGAGGCGTGGAAACGATCCTCGGAAGGCGATTGCGTTGAAGCGTTGAATTGCAACTGACAAACGCTGGAAGAGGAAACTGCCTTCCCTTTTGTCTCCGGATTGTTGAGCTAAACGTCGACCCAGCTCACGAAGAAAACAGAGATCGTCATTGTTGTTGGAGCCTAGCGTCTCGAATGCAATGGGCAGGAACGTGAACGTGGCTGCCAGATTTTGATACTTGGACGTTTTTCTGACAGCAGCGGCTTCTGCGGCGGCTCCTGCAGCGAGCGAAGTGGTGGGTAGGTATGTTGGAGCAACGGCGTCTGCTACCGTTGCGTCCCAGACAAGGCTTCGGCCGGCTTGCCAGGGTATCAGGGTCATGCCGTCTGGCCTTTTCCTATCGGATCTAGAGAGACCAGCCGGCTCCTTAATGGAAGGGATCCCTGCCCTGACTAAAGCCCTCTGGATCAGGTCATTCAACAGGGAATGTCGAGGGACACGGCCTGGACCCAGGTGACACGACAGCCCGTGCGAACCGTCTTCCGATACATGGACGCCACAAGGACAAAGATGTTTCTCGCACAAGTTGACTCCGAGACGGAGGCCAACGACGACTCTAACAGTCTCGTCATCCATGCGCAGGCCGCAGGCGGTTAATGGCAGCGCGTGTAGCCAATCGCTGGCGTGGTTTGCCGAGACTGCTTTGAGTCGTGCCTGGTGATACTGTCCTTGGACTGTTTGGGACAAGGTGTTTATGTCCCTCTGTATTAACGGGCGGTCCCAGGTGGATTGTTTGTGTAAGGAGTCGGAAGACGGTCTTGACTGCTGACTCAGGGAGCACCAATCTTTCCTAACCCGGGCTTCATGAGTATCCATGCTCAGGCCTGCCTTTTCAAGGATGGAGGACTGGAGAGGACGGGTGCCTGCAGCAGAAGCCAAGAAGGCAGAAGGTGCAAGCATAGACACCCGTCGGATCCCCAGGCCGCCGTCCCTGATTGGGAGTGTCGCCTGAAGCCACTGACTGTCAGAGAGCTGGATGTTGAGCATCTTGTCTAGGCCTTCGCGCATGGTTGCGTCGAAGCACTCTAGCAAAGGATGACCAGCGCAGGGGGTGCAGCGCAATAGATAGAGCAGCTTCGAGTGGCTCAGAGAGCTCCGTAGAATAATGAGGGCGTCCTGTCTTGGGATTGAACTTAGGCGACTGAAGGCCGTCTGTAGTTCCTCTATGCGACAGGACATGAGCGCCTCGAAAGCTGCTGCTACCTCTAGAGTTGCGCCTAGCAAAGTGGCGTCCTTGATCTGGATCTGCAAAAACTGGTCCAATACAGTCTTGGTCTTTGGTATTGGACCCCTGCATATAGCTTCGCACTTGCGGTGGTTCAAGGACAGCCCAAGCTGCATGCACCCCCTTTCGATGGCTTCGATATCGGATGTGACCACATCTATTGGCCCACCCAAGGTCAAATCATCAAGGTAGCCTATAGTAAAGGTTGTTGATAGGCTGTTCAGGATATGCTGGAGGGGGAGGCAGAAAAGAAGTGGGCCCAAGGGATCGCCCTGTTGTGGACCCATCTGCGAAAGCACTGTGAAACTTCCAAACCTGAGCTGGCTTGGTTCGCAATATGATGCTTCGCAGTATGCCGCGAGCTCAGGCAGGATGCGCCCTAATTCCGCCAATATGACGTCCCTAAACATGCTATTGAAAGCGTTCGCAAAGTCAAGCTTCACGAGAATGTGATCGTCTGGCATGTTCTCTACGAATCGTCTGGCTGAATGTACCGCTGCTTCACACCCTCCAGGGCATCCTACGCCTAACAGAGGATAAGTTATGCCTTTTGCCTCCCCTAGTGGGTTGTTTAAACACAATCGGGGCAAAATGCATCAGTTCCTGCCAGTGGCTGACTATCGAGGGTGCTGCTATGATTTTGTTTATGATATTAGTAAGCAGCTGCCCTATGGCCGGTCTAGCTGGCTTAGGAATATGTTTAGCTGTTGGCCCTCTTGTGACAGGGTGGAGGAAGGGGTTGGGCTGCTAGATACATCCTCTCTTATGCTAGTGATTTCGATTTCGATATATATATATATATATATATATATATATATATATATGTATATATATATATATATATATATATATATATATATATATATATTCACAATCAGACTCCCTTTAAATTTGTAATACGTTTTAAGACTTTCAAAGTTTTTAAAGATTTATACCCCTAATCACAGTTTACCCCCCACCACCAAATTTCTGGCTACGCCCCTGACGATAGACGCCCTAACAGAAGAAATTAAACTCATCCTCTTTACTTCGGCACAGAATTCCTTTGGAACAGAAGCGCCGATAGGCCCACTAAAGAAAAGAAAAAGGCGTCATCAAATTATTCCAAACAAAATTTGATTCTGTTGACAATCACTCAACCCCCGCCCTCACCACACTCCTAATTTGTTTTCCATCTATTACGCTCCCAGTCCCAAAAGAGGGATACCGCCCCGCCCGAGGTCCACTTTCGTAGTTTCGCCAGTTTTTGCTTGCTACCGAACTATGGACGCTGGTTGAATATAGCGAAATAAGTAAATACTATTTCTATTGCTATTTCAGCAAAAGTCAAGGTGGCTGGAACACTGTCAAATTGGCTAAAAATAAAGAAAGCAGTAAGACAGGACTGTGTTATTTCGCCGTATCTGTTTAACATCATGCCAGAAAAGGTAAAGAAGCACTGGACGGTTTCACGGGGGGCATTAGAATAGGAGGGAAGAAGATTTCAAACTTAAGATACGCAGACGATATCATACTATTCGGTGGCTCAAACAAAGAACTACAAGATTTGGTATTTAGGTGGATAAAATAGGAAAAAAATACAACATGATGATTAATATTGATAAAACCAAGGTAATGGCAACAAAAGACAAGAGCTGCAACATCAAAATTCAGAGTACAGTATTGGAACAGGTCAACACCTTCCCGTATTTAGGGTCCATCATATCAGACGACACTTCAAGCAAAGCCGACATAAGAAGCAGATTGAATAAAAGACGTGGGGCGGGAACATCATTAAACAAAATATGGAAAAGTCACAACATTCCTGGGAGTACAAAAGTCCGGTTAATGAGATCAATGGTGTGGCCGGTCGCCACATATGGCTGTGAAAGCTGGACAATACAGGCATTCGAAATGAAAGGCTTAAGATAAATAATGAGAGTTTCCTGGAAAGCAAAGAAGACGAATGAGTCGGTAATGGATAAAGCAGGAGTTCAAAGAACCCTACTGGAAACAGTAAAGAAAAGAAAACTGAAATACTGGGGACATATTATGCGAACAAAGCAGGAATGTCTAGAGAAGAATATAATGCAGGGCACAATGCCTGGATCACGAAAAAGAGGCAGGCCAAGAAAAAAGTGGGAAGACAACATCAAAGAATGGACAGGAGCAGGCGATAAGAAGAGCAGAAGATCGTAACATCTGGAAGATGACAGTTCACAATGCAACCATTCTTCGGAGCGAAGACCGTTGAAGACAAGACAAGACAAGTAGGCCTAAATACGCTTAGCCTTAGGGGCTGTCCATTAATTACGTCAACAATTTAGGGAGGAGGGTTTGAAAAAGTTTGACAATTGTTGACAGGGGGAGGGGAGGTCAAGAGAAGTTGACGTCAACAATTTCACTTTTTAAAAATAATTTAAAAAATAGAAAATTTCATGGAATACTATTTATTACAATGGAAAAAAGCATGACAAAAAGGTCATCACCACCACATTTTGACACTCGATGAGCAAAACAGGGGCAAAATGGACATCACCGCATAAAATAATATCTTTTTTTATTGAGACCTGTCACTGATCTTGAGGGAGGGTCAAAAGTTTTTAACGTAATTATAGGGGGTAACTGAAAGTTGACAGTTGTTGACAAGGAGGAGGTGGCCAAAAATTGACAAAAAATTTTTGACATAATTAATGGACAGACCTTTATGTTGTGCATTTTGCGAATATTGACGAATATTCGCGACAAAAATATATGACGATAGAAAATTGTCTTGAATTTTTGTCTGCGCATATATTATAAATGGACCTCTGATGCAGCTTTAAAACGGTATGCAAGATTATATAATAACTCTTAACACTATTACTAAAGAAAACTTAGATTAATCAGGTTCAATATTAAATCAGTATAATAACAGCTAGTTTTTTATTAGCTAAACAAAAAGACGACACGATTTCAAAAGAAGAGCAAAGTAATTATATTCGTAATTCTTTGAATTGCTATTTTCACTCATTCGATAGATGGCGAGAGTATCACTCATCGGTGATAAACAGTGCAGAGACCAGTGTTTCACTTTACAACAGAGTCAGTGAGATAGAGTGGCGTCACAAGGTTTCCGAAAGAGGGCGGCACCAAGGCGTCTACAGACCTACATTTCAGTTCCGAATAGGGGCCTTCAGGGAGCACGATGAAGAGGATCAACGGTGGTGCCCCAAAACTTCGATTACGGGAGTTAAATTAAAATTCTATAGAAATTTTGACAGCATATATCATCATTCTAAATCAGTATTTTCAGAACTGATCTGTGTTAATCTAGTTAAGTCCTATTGTTTACCTATGGTCTTGTATGGTGCTGAAGCAACGTATCCTAACAAAAGCACGTTAAATGCTTTAGATTGACTTATCCAGCAGGATGTTTGTAAAATATTTAATTAACGTTTATTGTAAAGATAGGGCCTACATCGAATGTATAAAGGATATGGTTGGTTTACAGCTGACAAATGATGTAGTAAAATACCGACAACAATCCTTTTTACCGAAGTATAAAAGGAAATCGCTGTTTTTCTCTGATTGTATAGTAAATGTGTGCTTGAGGTCTGAAGTGATGGATATGATGCAATCAATGTCATGTTAGTTGAATAGGTATTTGAGTTTTTTTTGTTTGATTTATTTAGCTGTACTGTGTAAAGTGTGTGTTTTATTAGTTCATTATTGTTCGTGTTCTATTTGATGCTGTGCTTGTCAGGAATAGGCTAAAGATTATTATTTAAAGAAAAAAATTAATATGCAGACGATATGGCAGCTCTTCTGAAATCACCTTACCTCCAGTTGATAAGAATTTCTTAACGTTTATACAAGAATATCTCCATTAATGTTGGCCATGTCAGAGGGTTCCCGAGACAGTTGCCCTCTTCTAGTTTCATTTCATTAATAGACATAACGACACACACACATTCCATTTGGTCAGATCAATGGTCCTCTAGCGGAATATAGGCGTATATATTTAGATATGATCTTTGTCACAATTGATAGTTCTCACTGTCATATCTCAAGACTCGTAATTTTTTGAAAAATAACCTGCGACACATTTGTTTATTTTCTAAAAATCAAACTTTAGTCTACAGTCTCCTTGTCGATAATTTCAAAATGCACTATTCTGTGTACAGCAACAGAAGCATTTTAATCTAGAACATTCATTAATCTACTCGTACAACTGAATACACACAAAGAGAAAACTCACATGTACATATCCAGTTAAAAGGCTGTCACTCGGCTGTTCGATGGCAGTTATTAACGTTAAACGCACGTAAACCTGTTTTAACCAGCAGATTCAGGTGCCACAACAAAACGCTCGTAATATTTATATATTTTCTCCATACTCCAAGGGAGACCCGGGACCCTCTCCCGGTCTAGTTGCAGGCCTGAATTTGGGCGGAAAATATGGAAGTGCCAAGAGCGTAACCAGGAACTTGATTGTGGTATAAATTTGGAAGGTATATATTGTATATATTGTTCAGCGTTGCAGCCAACCTTCGCATAGCGAAGACGGCTTCATGACACGACATGACATATATTATTTATATATATATATATATATATATATATATATATATATATATATATATATATATATCTTGGAAGGTCGGTCCTCGTCCTTATCCTCGTCCTTGGGGTCGGTCCTTATCCTTATACTCGTCTTAAGGGTTGGTCCTTGTCCTTATCCTCGTCCTTGGGGTCGGTCCTTGTTAACATCACTGGTTGAATTATCATGACCGTCGTTCAACTGAACAGTGGCTGACTTCAGCCTGACAGACATGCCAGAATCCTTATATTGCAGATCGTTATTCCATTTACTTATCATGCATTGTATTGTAAAAATGCTTCCCTTCTACTTTTGAGGTGATAGCAGAGGTAAATAATACATATGATAATCGTGACTATTGTCAAGCCTTAAGTTGTCATCATCGTCATCGGCACCAGCATGACTATCGTCAGCCTTTTGCGACTACTCTTCAAATAATTATATTATGAACACATCAGAGTTGGAGCCTACAGTGTAGGTGGCTAGAAGCCCACTGTCATAGATTCGGTCAGTGGTCTTCTTCGAGGTCGATGCCAATCAAGGGTAGCGGAATGGCAGATGCAGCTAGGCTGAGTGCGGAAGAGGCAGGTACTGCAGACGAGTGTCGTTCTGCATGTCATAAAAGACCGAGACGTCGACGAAGGATTTGCAAATGCATAGTCTCGTGGTCAGATCGTCAGTAATTTTCGGAGTCTTTCGTATCTATCGTCAAATTGAGCATCATTATCAACATAGCTGAAACCGGAAAACTTGCAGTCTCAGTGTTAAATAACCGTGTCGCCAGCAGTGACCCAGTTCATGGCGTAGACCATAGAACAGCAACTGATGATGATGCTGAATAAATTCAAATAATGTATTATTCAACGCAGACAGACTATTAAACTAAATATTTTTGTCGCCTGCACACTTTTTATATTCATGCATCTCATTTGTCATAACTTATATGTTGCGATAAACAAGATTTTATTTCAGCAGAAGAATTCTTATACTCCGTGTAGAAATAGAGTATAGATTTGACGATTGAATCAATTTAAACTAATTCAACTGTTTACTCATTGTCGTTTAGAAAATCTTATTTTGTAAAAATATGCAAACTTTCTCGCAATGCTTGAATTCAGATTCAACTACGTGTCATTATAGTTTCAAGTTACTTGAATGCGATCTCACAGAGGCTTGCCATCAACTGATCTCGATTAAAATGTTTCCATAGTGAATCGGGAGATGGCAACTGGTAGCAAGACTCACGGGTATCAGTTGAAGTGGTGCGGTAAAACGCGTAAGCCATTTTGCATGCTCTCGCAAAATCCCCATTACCACCAGTCATCCGGCTCAAGGATGATGCCTTGAGATGTCCCTCTAGAGGTGAAATTTGAGAACTGAAAGTAGGCATAAAATAACAAGGACAGAAATCCTGTGAACTAAACTCGAGATGACATTTCATCAGACACTTCAACCACAAATAACGATCCATTTGATGGAATTTGAATTCCATTTCTTCAAGACTCATTTCCAGTTGAGACGCTTTCTCAGAAGTTGGCGTTAATGCCTCAATGCAATACAACAGAGAATTCTTCAGAATATATCCGCCAAAACAATGAGAATATTCGAACATCGTCTTCCCAATCATATAAGCTTCCCTTGCATCGGCACAACTCTGCTTAATCATGTTGCTCTCAGCTTTGGAAAATGAAATCCTAGCGCAAGATTCCGAATATGGAACCCAAGGATATAGTATTTGAGGGCGATCAAAGACCAACTTGCAACCGAACTTCTTTATTTAATCGCTCACATTGGATATGGCTTCATCCGGCCACCAGCCATCAACATGGATGCAAGGAACAATATCGATTGAAATATAGTAGATAGCAGTGGAATTCAAAGGTTTTATCATCGCAATGTTTGACACTTTCTTCATTGTATCATCCAAATCTCCATATGTCAGCCATTTCAGAGTACAGTCCAAACTCTGTTGACTTTCAATATTAACCAGGGCGTTCAGCAGTATAGTTGTAAATTGCCAATTGAGTTTTTCAATGTTCAGTATTCCATTCGCCAAAAAGAAGTGGTCAAAATCACTTGTTTCGTCAACTTTTATTGGCTTTCGCTTTAAAAGAACAAATCCAGTAGGAAGTTCTAAAGATCTAGAAACTTCGCAAAGTTCACTGATCTTTTTAAGAACAAAACAAAAATCGAATTCATCTGGTTCGTCAATTTTTGTTCCTTCATTAGAGCTTCCCACAAACTCAGGTCTAATTGCAAATCTCGGATCCAGTCTTTCAATCTCTTTGGCAATGGTGCTCATCAAATCTGTCACCTCTTTAGTAATTTGCTTAATTAAAGGATGACGAAATGCATATTCACCTTTTCCCCATAATAATTGTGGAACAGTTTTGAGCCAAACTTCTCTATCGTCATATGCTCTAACTTGGGAATCGACACTCTGAATTTCCATTTGCTTATTATTCATTAGTCGGAGAAAATATGTTTCATTATATCGATCTATAACTGCTTCGACTATATCCGAGGCTTTAGTTGAAGACTGTTGTGGTATTTCGTAGATCGCACTAATACCGTCTTTATCTTTAATTGACGCATCGGCTCCGTGAGATATAAGCAAGTCCTTTAAAATTTTGTCTGCGTAATGCAATGGAGTGCGTCCATAAATGTCAGTTTCATTGACACTACAACCGATTGTGATCAACTGTTTCATAATTCTAGGTCCCAGATTGTTCATTCGTGTAAGGTAATCCCTTTCAATGTCGTTTTTATTTCCCGAATGATAATAATAATAATAATGTGCCCAAATAATAGAAAAAGAAATTGCAACCAAATGCAAAGCAGTTCTTCCATTCTGGTCTTTGCCTGACACTATTTGGTTTTGAAATGTATATATTAAAGAGAGCAATCTTTTTCCAGATCTACCCAAGGGTAAACCTTCCTCATCGTTCTTCAATGTGCAGCAAAGCGCTCGTCCCAAAGCTAGCCCACATCTAACATCAAAGTGAAAATCACTCCTGGACTGCGTTTCTGTCTGCCGGAAAACGTTTAAAATCGCTCCTTTCCTTTTCAAAGCGTCTTTAATTGAGTACGAAATTTCGGGAATCCGTAGTTCAGCTATATCCAATGGCGAGAATTTTTCAAAGCTTAAGGTATTCACATCTATGTCTGATATTCGCAATAGCATTTCGACTATTTTCATTTTCTGCTCGTTAAAATATTTAAAATTGTGTAGCTCATCTTTAACATCAAATAAAATTGTGAAAATTTCCTTTCTTTTCTTCAATTCTTCAAAATTTCGTGGAAAATGTTCATAACCTAGAAATGAATAATCACATTTTGACACTCAGGCCTATAGGCGCGATTCGATCGTTCGTTAAATAAAGTAGGCACAGTGGCGTAGCCAGGATTTCTGGTTTGGTTTTGATCATAAACAACTTCGAAAAATCTTGACAAGCAAAAAGGGGGTTTTTAACCCCCAAACCTCCCTTGGCTACGCCACTGAGCAGGCCTATGCGCATAATACTTAGGCCTATTTTATGACCGAAAATAATATTCGCGAAGGCCGATCGTGCATAAAAATACATTGGCGATGACGCCATAATCTGACATACTTTTATGGTTCCCTATTTAACGTGAGCAAGTAAGTAGTTGTTGCAATAATATTAATTTGCGGTGGATGTTAACGATCTACGCGATACTATTGTACAGACAAGTCGTAAATGTCACAATATCATCGTGCTTACTTTTCAATACAATTACCAATGACAAACATTATTACACTAAGAGAAATTTAATGTCCTGGTTCTTGTGCAAATGTTCCAACGATGTAGACAAAGGATGACTACTACGAGGATCTGATAATTGAGAGAGTAAATAAAAGCTTAGACTACTTGGAAGTCGGAAAGCACCCAAATTCAGGGTCACTGAGCGGTCGAGGCTAGCCTTTAACTTTAACATCGGAACCAACGGGTGACCCGGACTATGGATGTATAGCTGGTAATTAGCGGCTGCTGTATTATGCCGTTCTGTTCTGATATTCTGATATTCTATTCAATATCTTCACAGAAGATCTAACAAGAGAAGCCTTTGAGAACATAGAAGATGGAGTAGTGGTGGGTGGAACAAGGATATGGGACATAGGGTCTAAGATTTGCTGATGACCAAGCAATTATGGCAAACACCAATCATAGATTGCAGAGGATGATGGACTCTCTTAACGCAACATCAAAGGATTATGAAATGAAAATCAATTTAAAGAAGACAAGGGCAATGAAAATCAGCAGACACGGTGGAGAAATGAAAATAATCATTGATGGAGTGGAAATAGAACAGGTAGAAGAATTCTGCTATCTTGGAAGCCTGTTTGATGAAAACGCCAAGTGTCATAAAGAAATAAGGAGAAGAATTGCCATGGGGAAAGAAGCCTTTACGAACAGAAACTTTGACGCTCAGAAAGTAAGACATAAGGAGATTAGAGGCATTCGAAATGTGGATCTGGCGAAGAATGGAAAAAAATCAGCTGGGCGGAAAAATAGCAAACGAAGAAGTCTGGAAGAGGATAGAAGAGAAGAAAAACCTAATTAACACTACTTGTACAGGACAAAAGAAGTGGATAGGCCATGTCCTGAGAGAAGAATCAAACCTACTAAGAGAAGTACTAGAAGGAAAGATGAATGGGAAAGCACAGAAAGGGCGACCAAAGACAGCGATGCTGGAGTGGATGTTCGATACTACGGAAAAAAACAAGTATTCAGTCCTGAAGATAAAAGCTCAAGATAGAGATGAGTGGCGACGATGGAGCACGGAACCTGTCTTTGAACTGAGCACCTGAAGAAGAAGAAGAAGAAGAAGAAGAAGAAGAAGAAGAAGAAGAAGAAAGTAGGAATTTAGTAGGGCCTATTCTGCCGTGACGCAGATGCTGTTTATCAACACTGAATGCGACCGAACCAGTTCACAGAAGCTAATTGACAGGTGTTTTAAAATTTGATCTTTTCGCCATTGACCTTTTCGACTCTGATCGAGTTCCATTTTTCAAACGTTTCTAAGCTTCCGTTGTATAATGCCATTAGAGCAGGCGGACGTTTTAATGTCAGGCAAGGTATTTTACCGAAGCAAATTTTACCCTACGCGTATAGGCCCTACACTTTTTCAAAGGAATTAAAATAAATATTATACGTACGGTCGAATCTTGTATATAAGGCATGATGGAGGGCAGTAAACCCGAGGTGATCGGACAAATTGACCGATGCTCCAGCATTTAGGAGCAGATCAACTACACCTGGTAGATTGTGAATTGTCGCAATCATTAAGGCTGTTTGACCATTGCAATCAGTAACGTCCAGATCCACCAAAGGTCTTGCCTCCTTCAGTATTGTCTGCAAAACTGAAACTCTTATACCAACCTATGCCAAAACGGAGTCTCCCCTTTGTTGTCTTTTTTATTGACGTCTGCACCATAATGAATGAGCAACGATGTCAACTTTTCATCGTAAGTCCAATGTAACGCTGAATACCCAAACTCGTTCGTAGCGTTCACATTGATTTTTCCAGATTTCAGAAGCATTTCAATTAAACGAAGCTTCTTATCGTCGACTATATTTTCAGAAGGTCGGTCTATTAGTCGACGGAGTAGAAGACCATCCATTTTATTTTCAAGACTCCAAATAATATCACCGTCCAAAAGAAGTTTGATAATTTCTTCAGAATGTTCTGCATCTTTTTCCATTGCTCTATACATGGTGTCTTTCCAGATTTCAAATTCATTTTCTTCAAAGACATCTAATGTATTAAAAACCTCATCGGACACGGGTTTGACAATGTCATTGTTTTCATCTTTTACTGCTGATATTAATTTCTTTTTTAACAGAGCCGCAATAGGCCGAAGATCTGGATCATTTTTCCGTTTCGCTGTCCATAAAGCTGTTTCATCTGTATTATCTGAATCTTTCTGGCTGTTGCGGGCATACAGGATTTCCATTGATGCTACGAGTATTTGATTTGAGTATTTGATCTATAAAAGTCAAAATCAATGTATTGTTATGTGCTACACAAAAACGTTCAACTACAAATAAAGAAGTATATTATCTTGGAAATTCACTTGGCATCTACAGTAAGTCCTCATAGAGTATATAACATAAATGAAGACTGCAATTTGCTGATTTCCGGGTTAGGCTCAGTCAGTGGCGGCGCCAGGTTGTCAACTGAGGCAGGACCTGTAGAGTGCCTGAATTTTGTTGTCAGGGCCAACTTTGCCAGAGTAATTTTGTTCAATCACACACGCGATCTATTTCAATTCAACCTGTTGATTGCATCCTAAATTAATCATTAGACTTAATTCTTCATGAATCGGGTTGCGGTACTTATTGAGCTAAAGTAGGCTACTATAAAGTATATGCGGCAGTTCGGAGAAATCTTTATGAACATGTCAACTGACTCCGTATAATGTTTGGTCCTTGAGTGGATTGACAGCATCCCCAAATTAGAAAAGGATTCGTCACTCACAGTGGCGTAGCGATGGGGTAGAGGGGCGAAGCGCCCCAGGCGGCACTTGCCCTAGGGGCGGCATTTTCGAGATTTCCTAAAAAATTTACAAGGAAATGAAAAAAAATAATTTATAATGAATTAATGCGCAAAAATTGCAAAAACAATTTTTCGCCCCAAGAAAAGTGTGAAATGACGCTACTGCTTGATTGGTAAGGTTTTTCCAGGAAATTTTGGAGGCGGCACTTTTTTCTCGGCCCCGGCGGCACTTTGCCTCGCTACGCCACTGCGACAATCAAATACAGTAAGTCTTAACCCATCAATGCATGATATTTCAAATTTATTTCAAATTTGCTGCAAGGCTGTGTTATTATTGGCATATCAACAAGCAAGAGTAATAATTTATATAAAATTAATGCTACGTAAAATATCATACAAAAACTTTTGTCTTTAAAAAGTACGCTGAACAATATAGATGAACTTTTACTATATTGTTGAGGAATTGGAAACTATTAAATTGTCAAAAAAACTGTTCGCAAGAGTGCAGCCCATAACAGGGCATCATTGATTCGTTGATCGAAATGTCTTGCGCGACAGACCACTTCTGCACATCAGTGCAGTAACCAGGATTCCAAAATAGGGGGCACCTCGACACGCAAAAATATACGATCATCGACTCTAACGTAATAAAGTACGCTGTCTTGTGCGTTTTTCTCGACCTAATTGTATTCCTATCCCCAACTACTCACAGGTTTTGGGAGAATCTCACTACCGGTCCCAATCCAAATAAGGGGTCGGACCTCCCGTGCCTTCCCCGTGACTACGCCGATGGCACATATTGTTCATTCAGCATCAGAGAGGCATGTAACAGCTTTTTCTGAAAACCCAAAAATAATGCAGTTTCTTCTGCATGCTTCTGCTCGGTGAGATTGTCGATATTACCGTCGTCGTCTTCTCGACCGCTGTCTTCCTCTGATCTTATTGGATCTTCAGATGGCAGGATGAAAACGTCTGTGCTTTGAAAGTCGTCAACCTCAAGCGTGCTGGCTACTTCAGCAAAACTTAATGTGTAGCCCCTAAGAAAATTCTGTTACATTTCGTAATACAAATAAGGTGCTGCAGTTACAAGTAAGTAAGTAAGTAAAATCTCGTAAACTTATACAGCGGCCCGGAAAGTAGTACAGTAGTAGCTGCTTATTCTTATGCGCTTGATCTTTCTTGAAATAGCTATAGACAAGGTGGTTTGTCGATATGAGCAAGTAAGTAACAAACGTGCATAAGTAAGTAAGTAAGTAAAATCTGGTAAACTAATACAGCGCCCCGGAAAGTAGTACAGTAGTAGCTGCTTATTCTTATGCGCTTGATCTTTCTTAAAATAGCTATAGACAGGGTGGTTTGTCGGCCGGGCAAAGGTCAGTGTATCTATGAGGCAGCGAGTCAGGTTGTTATTGCTATGGGGGAAATGACTTTTCGAATAGGAAGGTTTTAAGTTTAGACCTAAAGGCTTGAGGAGACAGTGAAGGAATTAAAGGAAATGAGGATTGTACACGCAACACTTGGATGGCCTGGGGGGCCTGTGCCTCCTATTGAATGCCTCCCCCCAATGGCCCTCCTTTTGGAACCCTATAGGCTTACTTACTACTATATATCTATCAACAAATGCAAGCTGCAAGGCTTGTCTATGGTGCTGGACGTCGTTACCACATCACCCCACTAACTCACTGGCTTCACTGGTTCAAAGTTCGAGAAGGGGATAACATTGTGACTCAGAGTTTGTTATTTGGCTTTGATGTAGACAGCGGAGGGACATTGGAATTGAGTGCCAAAGCGCCGAGACCAAGCGGTGGCCAGCGATAAGAGGAACCAGTTAACGTGCCTCACGGAAGAGGGCGGATCCAGGATAGACAGAGAGACGTCAGACGACGAAAATCGGGACCTTGTGTTGATGAGCGGTTATCCCCAGTATGCTGCCTGCCCAGCAGCCGCGGACACCTTGTTTGATGGTTGTGAATTGGAAAGCGGAACAGACGCCGCCGATCAGGCAGAGCCGCGGCAGATGGCGATCGGAAACCGAGCGGGCGTTGGGGGTCGTTCGACCACCGGCCGCGCGACAAGACCGCGAGCCTTGTCGTCACAGAATAACCTATTTTTATTTCTGTACACTAACAGTGTTCACACGCATTTTATCTACCAACCGTTTGTAACACAGAAAAAATCGTTCCTATTTATTTTCTTTAAAACTATAAAATACCTTTAGAGTTTAACTTTTCAGCACACTTTACGTCTCGGTGAAAACAACGTTTAACCAAACGTCTTCTCGACAACTTATTTATACAAAAGCGTCTGAAGGTGCGAAAACGTCAACGATTATAAGCTCAAGAGAACATACACACAAATGAATGCCTGAAACTGTATGCCTCTGCCTCATATAGCTTAAGAGAAATTCCATCTTTAATTGCATTGCGCCTATTTCTCAGCTACAACTTGCAGCTATGGCTCTAATAAGTAATCACTGTAGAGTCTAGACCATGATGTTGTCATTATTAGTTACTAATAACGAACAAGTCATTATCCCTAAACGCTAGGCAGACCGGTATTTCAATCTACTCTTTGCTTCTGGTTATTGTTATTGTTGTTATTGTTCATGACAATTTATATAGCGCCGTAACATAGCATGGGCCAAAGTCAAGGGTGCTTTACATTAAACGTGGAAACGAGATGTTGAATAGGTGCGTCTTTAACTTGTTCGCAAACTCTCCGAAGGATGTGGCGGATGACACGCAGTCCGGCAGTGAATTCCACAGGAGAGGATTTCCGCGCGAGAAAGAGCGTTTTCCAAACTTGACGGTCTTCGACGGAGGTGGAACATAAAGTTGAATTCGAGTTCTGGAACGAAGATGGAGCCGTTGATCTGTCCATGCCGGTCTTCGAACGAGCGTCGCAAGATATTCCGGGCAGAATGGGTCGTGTAGAGCCCGAAACGTTAACCAGCAGCGCTTGAACACGATTCGCTCCGGGACGCGTAGCCAGTGCAACTTGTCCCGGAGTAGTGAGGTCACGTGCTCATGCCACCGCACCCTGAAGATCACCCGAGCGGAGGCATTGAGGATTGATTGGAGCCGGGCGAGCTGGCGATCAGGAAGGCCCAGAAGTGTCCCGTTGCAGTAGTCGATTCGTGTTACGACGAAGGCGCGAGCCAGTTGTATGGCGGCCGCCGTCGAGATGAATCGACGTACCTCTCTGATCGTTCGGAGTTGCCGGAAACACGCTCGGGTCACATTCTCGACATGGCCCACGAACGACAGCGTCTCATCTAAAAGTACTCCGAGCTGACGCACCTCCGTCGACGGTTGGATGTCGGCTTCATCGAAGTGAAGCTCAGTACGAGGGATCAGATGGTAACTTGAATGACGTGAGAATCGAGGGTAGGTTCTATAAACGCCGAGCCTACGCCCTACCAAACAGTAGCGTAGCGTGGGAATGTCCATGGGCGGTTGACCTGGGCGAAAAATTATTTGTGGCGGCGGGCAAAATTTCAAGTGGAAAAAACAAGTAATAATAAATTAATAATTCATAAATAATTCATAATTCAAGGTGGTATCTTATCCCCATTGATGTTTGCCGTATACAGTGGCGTAGCCAAGGAGCATTTGGAGATTAACCCCCTGGCCGCCGAAAACGCGTACTTTTAATGAGTTCTATGCATTTTGAATTTGTTGGCGCAGCTTTGGAGGTCAAACCCCCTTAGCTAAAAATGCAACGGTTTAAAAGGCGAAAGGCGAGGACTTTTTATTGCTTGCCAAGATTTTATAAAAGTTGGTCATGGTCAAAACCAAAAACCAACCTCCCTTCTGGAAATCCTGCCTACGCCACTAGCTGCATATATGGATGATCTTATCTCCAATATGATGAAATCTGGCTCTGGTTGTTACAGCAATACTTTGTTATTGCTCATCTCTCATTCTGTTCATGGTATGCAGTGTATACATGATATATGTAATCCTGATGCTGCTAACTTAGATTTGAAGTTTAATGTCAAAAATGTAAAGCCATGAGAATTGGTAGACGTAATGCAATGGTTTGTGCTACCTTATTGTTGAATGATCTGCACTGGCTTATGTTGATGACTTGGGATATCTTGGGGTTGTAGTTAGAGCTGGTCGTCAATTCAGGATATCAATAACAGAGACCGTACTGAAATTCTACAGAAACTTTAATAACTTGTACAGTGTACAGCAAGAGCAAATCCTCTTTTCTCTGAGTTGATACGTGTTGGCCTTCTGCAATCGTATTGCTTACCTATCATATAATATGTTACTCAAGTCACTTGTCCGAACAAGAACATTTTAAATAATTTCGATCGATTAACACAGCAAGCTGCACACAAAAGCTTTGATGCTTATGATAAAGTAACAATTAATAATATGCGTGAAATGCTTGAATTGAATCCAAAACATGATATTGTTCAGGATCGCCAACACCCTCTTACACTTCAGTTCTCTAGGAAACCACTTTATTTTGTCAATTGTATAATAACAGAATGTGCAATTGCTAGTTAAGAATGATGATTGTCTTATGCTGTCTGCGTTTGCGAATAAAGATTTATATAAAATAGGTTGACATTCTTTCACAAAAAAACACAAAGAATAACTGTAAGTACTCTCATCATCATCATCATCATCATGTGTCATCTTCATATCTGAAGGTTTACGGTCATGAGTTGTTTCCACTTCGTTCTGTCTTCAGCAATCCTTTTTAGTCTTCCGTAGTTCTTTTCCTGTATGTGTTATTTAACCCCTTAACTGGGTATTTAACTGTAACTCAATGTAAAATGAACGGATATTTCCGGGGTCCCCAGTTAATGGGTTAACGTCGTCCAGCCATTCTCTTCTGGGTCTTCCTCTGGCTCTGTTTCCCTCATATATGCCCTCTAATAGGACTTTTGCTTGTTCTGTGCTTGAACCCCGCATTATGTGTCCAGCATACTGTGTTTTCCTGTTTATAATTTCTGTCAGGAGTTGTCTCTTTTCTCCAATTTTCTTTAGTACCTCTTCATTTGTTATTCTCTCTTGCCAGCTAATTTTCAAGATTCTTCTGAAGCACCACATTTCAAAGGCCTGTATTTTATTTCTCAACTGCTTTGTTAGAGTCCAACATTCGCAGGAGAATGTGATAACCGAGTATACATAGCATCTCAGGATTCGTAGTTTTCAGTGATGGGCAAAATACTTTTCAAAAGTATTTTCAAAATAGAAAATAAAATAGTGCAAAAAAAGTATTTTGAAAATAACAAAATGAAATACTTTACAAAAGTATTTGCATAATACAAAATAAAATAGTATTTTCAAAATACTTTTTGGAAAATACTTTCGTAAAATACTTTGCCTTACGTCAAAAATTGATTCTTGCATTGCATCACAATATTGTATTAAGGTTTTCTACAGCAGCAGATTCAACACAGTCCGTCGTCCATTATGGCCAGTAAAAACTAAAAAACCAACCGCAAATGTCAGTTCCTCGGCAAAGTTAGCATAATTCCTGAACTGTTGAACACGAGAACAACTCACAAGAACAGTGTAAGTCTGTTAGCCTTACAAGTTGACAACAAACTTAGATAAAATTTTTATTTTGAAAAAGTATTTTGGAAAAGTATTTCCTTAAGGTCACAAATACTTCTTAAAACTATTTTGAAAATAATGAAATAAAATAATTTTAAAAAGTATTTTTAAAATAGAAAATAAAATAGTATTTTTTATTTTCAAAATAGAAATACTATTTTCAAAATAGTATCTTGCCCATCACTGGTAGTTTTAGTGTTAGGTCTAGGTTTCTTCTTAGTAACTCTTTTTGCTTCCAAAAGGCTTCTTTGGCCATAGAAATTCTGGCGTTTATGTCTCTTGTACATCGTCCGTTTTCTGTTATGAAACTGCCCAGAGTAAGTACTCTATCGGAATATATTATTGCTATGCGGAACGATACGAGGTCGGTTTATTGCTTGTCCAGACATTTTGGCAACAATTTTGAGGCACGATACCTCTTTTGTCCAGGGCAATGGCAACCCGCGCTACGCCACAAATCTGCGTCCAAATTAAGTATCGAAGCACTCAAGGTCCCTGGTAGCTGATGGTATTAATTGCCCGTCCTTCTACGTGTACTGTTCACTTATCTCGTAGGATCCTGTTTGTGCACAGGTTATTTACCCTTATTGTGTAATTAACGCTTATGACTGAATGACATTTGTTGTGCAAACAAGCTGACTAAGAATAGAGACATTCGTTATTTATCCTGTTTCATACTTTTTACTTTTTACATAAAAATCGTAATCCAAAGGACCTTCGAAATCAGGGCCGGCCTTACGTTTTGCGGGGCCCTGGGCGAGATAAGGTCAGTGACAAGCGTATGGAAAAAATCGTGACAAGCCAATAAAGAAAAAAAGGTCATCGACAATCGCGTACGCAATAAAAACCGTGACAAGCACAAAAAAGGTCATCGCCTATCGCAGAGCTCTTCTTTCGAAGACTGCGCGGGGCCTCTGGAGGAGCGGGGCCCTGGGCAAAGGCCCAGTTTGCCCATGCTTAAGGCCGGCCCTGCTCGAAATATTCTCATACGTTTTCTCGATCGCCATGCGCATGGCGTCTCGCCAGATTTTAAAAATCAATTCGCCTTTCTTTCCGTTTCTTCTTGCCATCTTCTCACAGTATTATCATTCTATTTTGGGGATTTTGTTAATCAGCCTGCTGTATTCATCGCTGCTCTCGCTTTTACCTAGCGGGAGTTGATTGTGTTTACATTGTTGCCATCTCTGTGTAAGTAATCAGTAAGCCAATTGGCCATTAAGTAGACATGGGCACTATGAAGTCATGAAATACCACGTGGTGCACGAATGACCCCATTTCCAATCTAGTTTGATTTGAGGTTCGAATGATCATGAGATTTGTTAAGAACCGAAGATAGCATCACTCGGGGGTGCTCCATTGCAACTTGCTGTACACAAAAATTCAGTTGCTAATTTTAGCAATAAGCATATTAACTTACTATCTCAGTAAGTCTACATGTTGTATACAAAAATTACAGCGTATGAAGACGTTTTTCATAGCGCTTCTAGGTGAGTAGGCTAACTCGTCAGCATTAAAGACCAGGAAACGTTTGACAACAACTTTACTGTGATACAGGATTTTAGATGCAGCCAACTATGCCCCATGTGTGTGTGTGTGTGTGTGTGTGTGTTTGTAATCGTGTGTTTCCTATCACGTTGTTCAGTTGTGGCGTTGAGTGTCTGCATGTGTTTCTGAACCTGCGTGTTTGTTTGTTTGTGTGTGTACGTGTGTGCGTGTGTGAGTTTTGGCCAGTGAACGGTTGCCGTATGTTTGCATGACATTGTATGTGCGTGTGTTTGACCAATTATAGAGAACACCTCTCTGCTATTAGTTCCTGTTTACTGGCTGTTGATTTCCATCATGTTCGTCATGTGATTTAAATACAGCTGCTGCTCTGGGTATGCGCTGGTCTATCCAAGGACTTTAATTGTTGCGCCGTGTTCTCTGTTTTCATTGTTAATAATAATCATTGTTGTTCCGTGTTGAAGAACTTCTGTGGAAGAAGGCGCACTCGCCTACTTTTTGGCGATCAAAATTTCAAAAGCTCAAAAGTCTCGACCGAACCTTCTTTCAAGTCTACCTGATGAATCTGGAATCTACAAGACACGATTTGTCAAATATATATTCCGTCAAAGGTCTCTCCAATGTCTCTCTCCCTGTTCTTGGCTATGTCTGTCGGTCTCAAAATATTTCTGCATTTCTTCTGTCTGTTCTCTAGGCCCTGTCTCTGTCTGTCCGGCTGTCTGGATGTCTGTCTGCCTTCTGCCTGTCTGCTGTATGTCTGTCTCTCTCTGTTTTTGCCTCACTGTTTCTCTGTTTCTCATTCATGATTCATTCACTCTCATTAGCCACTCATCCACTCACTCATTCACACTGAAATATAGGCGCTAAGAAAATATCCTGTGCTACTGGAGTAAATCTCATTCCGCTTTCGCAACATAGAAAATAGAAATGTATTTATTTAGTTATCAAGAGAAGAAATTTGTTATTAATTGTATTGGGTAATTATAGCGGTGTTCACACAGGCTAACTCAGGCTCCAAAAGCCAGGTCTGCAGCTGCAGTAGGCCTAACTGCGCGTTTCGCACACTCGCGCTACTCTTGGAAAGCGCGTATTTTCAGTGGCTGGGCCGAGAATATAGAATTCCCTCTCAGCTTTGCTCCTCTCCATTGAGTCTCTTACGACATTTCGATCCAGACTCAAAATATTAACAATAAGATTTAGTGTGGTCCAGTAGGGTCTGCCTTGTATGAGAACTACATGTACAATAAGCTGCCATTTTTGACAAAAAGCAAAGATTTTTTTGTCTCATATTCAAAATCTCAGCCACATAAGCAGTGGGCAACTGGGCATTGATAGTTATGCATAAATACAACTTTTATTACAGCTCACGGTGACTTCTCCTGTAATTAAAACGTGGATTATCGCAATTGATTAAAGTCCATTGAAACTTGAATTAAAGCCGTAAAACATTTAAATATGCAAAGAAGCTGGAAAAGTTTTTTTATAGTCAATTGATTGACTCAAATTGATGTCGTCATCTCTTCAAATACGTAAACATGTTATCGCTTACCTTTCGTTTCAATATAAGAAAATCAAATCTTTTCTTACATTTTGAGTTTTATTCTTCACAATTAAGTCCATGGAGCATTAGTAGCGGTTGTGTGTTGTGTTTGTTTATAGACGCGTCCGTATCAAAGGCGATGCGCGTATCTGTGTGTTGTGTGTGTTTATAAACGCGCCGTCGCATAAAGTTCACGAGGCTAGAAATGAAATTGAGAGTTTTAAGGACGAGTTTGTCATGTGTTATTATTTCTAAGGGCTTTATATCGAAGTTCTACTGTGCTACTCTTTGTGTCTTAAAAAAGTTCTCTAAATGTTTGTTGGCATGGTGTCCAAATATATTGACTGGTAAGTACTACATGCATCTAAAAGCGTAGCCAAAACCGCTTCGAATACAGCGTATATGGCTATAATATTACTTATTTTGTATTAATTATAATATTATCTTTACTACTTGTTCCATTGGTTGAATAGAAAAAAGTCAAATGCATCCAAGAATTGTCGAATTAAGAGGTCTTCTTTGTGGTGCCAAAGTATGATAGTGGTTAAATTTTAAAAAATAGGTATTAGGCTAGGAAGGAATAAATAAATAAATAAATAAATATATATATATATAATAAAGGGGGCAGGGCATTGGGAGAGGGAAGGGAGGTTTGGGAGGAGGAAAGTGGGTTGTTCGGGTTTTCGGAGCAGCGTTGTGTAGGTTTGGGAACGGGGTTTGGGGCCGGTGTGGGTAGAGCGGAGCGGTGACAGGTTGGGGCCGGGGCGATTGGGAAAGGGATGGTGAGAGGGAATGGGGTTGGGAGAGGGATGGGGAGAGGGAATGGGAACGGGGGCTTGGGGCCTGTGGAGTAGGCGGGGCGGGTATGGGTTGGGGCTTGGGCGATTGGGAGAGCAGCAGCATGTCCAATGGGTACTGAAGGGTATGAATTGCCATTGTGCAGCAAAACGGCCTTCAAACTTAACAGCGAAGAGTCAACAAAAAGTCGCCATTCGGATGGATTGTGCTTACAGCCGAAAGCAGAAAAGCAATCCATCATTGTCAATGCAAAAAGTAAGACTGTCGATTTTTTGAAGAATCGAGTCAAGTCTTCATGCCGTTTACGAAATACTGAAATTTTTGTACCTGGAGAGAGCAGATTCCATCCTTGCAACCTAGATCCAAGCAATTCTGCTTGATTTTTTGACAAATCTAAGTCTCTGACCAGATCATTGAGCTCTGCCTGGGAAATCAAATGAGGATTGCTGGATGTCGATGGCTCAAACTCTGGGTCTTCCGTAGCTGAATCATCAACTATCTGCAGCATTTAATCTGTCTCTGCATGCTCGTCCTCGTCCTCCAGTGTCCAAAACTCGGGGGGTTTGGAACAGGAAGACTCTCGTCGTGTGGAACTGGTCTCATTGCCGAGGCAAGGTTAGGATACTCAATAGACTTCCTATTCTTTGAAGAAAATCCTGTAACATTCGTCATGCAGAAATAGCAATCCGTTACATGATTATTCTGTTCCCTCCATATCATTGGTATGGCGAATGGCATGGATGGACGCTTACCTGCAAGCCAAGCTCGCAGACTGGTAGCACAAGATGAACAACATATATGAGGTGCCCATACTTTGTGCTGGTTGCCAATTTTGCATCAAAAGTATAACTCATATCCTATCTTTATGATTGCTGTCATACTCCGCTTCTGTGATTTCAACGTAAACTCTCCACAGATGTAGCAGAACGTGTCACTGCTATTGCGACATCGACGCGACATTTCAGAAACTTTAATTAAATTAGTTAATATATTCAATTCACAGCCTTTAACTAAACAGTTATATCTCATCAAATAGAAAGACTGCAGGTGCTTCCTAGTGCTGCTTGGTATTTATATAGGACTGCGTAACTATAGCAACTATACATGCTAGGCAGGTTTGGGCGCGTCTGGGCATGTCTGGACATGCCTAATTATACTAATTTTCAAAATCCATGTAGTTAAGTGAGCCAGCAGTGCATATTACATCTGTTATGGCGGTCACATAAGATTCTTGCCTAACCTGAATACCCATAACTCAGATAACTCCCGAAAACCACGATTTTAAAATTCTTATAATTTTAAAATTTAAAATCAGCTTTTTCTCAAAAAACTTACGTGATAGGAATATTTCAAAATTATTCCTGCAATCAGCATGACAAAATCTACCTGGAACACCAGAAATTGCACAGGAAACAAAAACCTTGTTGACTGTTGTCGACTGCAAAGTCCTAGTTAGATACTACAGAGTTACTACTAAAACGTTCCTTATTGGAGGGTAGGCGTGGCCTCTAGAATGTCAGTCAATACCACGTTATAGTAACTTTGCTTAAAAGATTTCATGGGCATTAGATAAAAATTCATCATTTTCGTATCTACGCGGACCGTTTCACGCCCGCCCCTTGGAGGGCAGGACCTGACCCGCGGATTGCCATCAGAATACCCCTGGTCTACATAATTACAGTAGGCCTAATATTAATAATAGCTGGATTTTAAGTGGGTTAACATAATTTATCCAAGTGGGTTAACATAATTTATCCTATCTTTGGTCCCAGATAGACCTACTTGGTCGCTGTCATTCGTTTCGTCAAAAAAGCGCTACATAAATGAGCGTGAAATCACAGATCAATCGAGAATGGACGGCCATTATCAACGAAAATCTAACAAGCGTAAATATTCATGACAGGTAGGTCTATCAGGGGCGTAGCGACGGGGGGGGTATATCGTTATATAGTAAAGTAAAAGTAAAGGTTTCACCCGTAGGCTCAATGCCCGTAGGGTCCGGTGCTGATCCCCGTGTTTTGTAGCCAACAGCCCATAGGTGGCTGAGCCATACATCGGCGGACGGTGGCCAGTCTCTTCCGCCGAACCTATGGTTACTTTCGCAATGTTGCCATTGCTACTCATTTGATGTTACTACCGCCCTCTAGCGATTAAGGCTGAATCGACCTTAGGGGCTCCTACGGGATTGAACCCGTTTCGTCGGCGTGCCTGCCCAATGATATTACCACGCATCTATCTTCCCGCCCTATATAGGTATATATATACCCCCCAAAATCAGACTACTTTAAAAAAAATTTAACGTGTTTTTAAGATTTTCAATTTTTTAAAGATTTATGCCCCCAAATCACATTATACCCTCTAATCAAATTCCTGGCTACGCCCATAAGGCCTATATACAGTAATATATTACAATACAAGTTCAACGCAAGGATATGGGTGTCTTGTTTGTCACCTAACTGTAGTCCTTGCTGAATGTGACCATGCAACACAAGCAAATGCAAACTGCGCTTTCTTTAACATTGTGCATTTGGCGAATATTGTGAATATTCGCGACAAAAATATGATTATATTCTTTCCATTCTAGGTGCTAATCAACGTTTAATCCGAGGAATTAAATGCACTTCTAAGTTCTATCCCAGTTTTAAAATGGTAGGCATATGTTATCTTATTTCTTCAGGCTTGCGATTTAAAATCTCCGTTTAAATTATCAGATTGAAATGAAATTAGTATATTACTAAAATATTCCTTTGTCACTAAACCAAAAGATACGATAATCATAAATAAATAAAGTGAAAGTGTTTGCAGTCATATTTCATAAAACAGTAATTTTCACTGATTCGGCAGATGGCGCCAGTAGACTGTGGAGATATTTATTCAACCCACTCTTCATTAACCCCTTAACCGTGTATTTAACTGTAACTCAATGTAAAATGGACGGATATATCCGGGATCCCAGTTAAGGGTTTAAGGGTAAACGAACTGAACCAAGTAATTATGGTCCCGGACCAGTTGGCTTAACTTCCGTGTAAATCTCGTCTCGACTTACTACACTCAATGCTGTATGCCTGTTTTCAGTTCGTTTCTGCGGTTCAGAGTCAAAATATCAAATATCAGACATCGCGACCGAAGTTCGATGGCTTTGGTTACCGTCGCAACTAATAGAAATGCCAAGCGTCGCGCAGAATTTAACGATTTGATTTAAGTAAATAGGTTAAACATAAAGTTTTTTTCTTGTATTCAGCCACATCCACGCGGACCGGATGAAAGGCTATCGAGCCGTATGTTTGACACCTCTGGCGTAACATTTCAAAGACATGCCATAATGGGGCGAATTCAAATGCGTACAGCTGTTCGAAGGCTTACGGCTACAGACTGATATCGACCATTTAAGAAATTATTGAGAGATCCATTAGAACATAAATTATAAAATAAGAAAGCAATAGCGAATTTTCTACCTGGTGATTATCGACCTGGGTCCATCCATAAATGACGTAGGCCTAACGCGATTTTGGCAGTGTTCAGTGGCGGCTCCACAGGAGGGGCAGGAGGCCTGTGCCCCCTATTGAGTGGCTGGCCCCCCAGTGGCCCCCTGTTGGGACCCTATACTTAATACTACATACTTAACAACAAATGGTTGGCCCCATGATTAGAAGTTGCCACCCCATCGGCCCCTCCCCCCACTTGGAAAATCCTAGAGCCGCCACTGGCAGTGTTTGACCCCCTTTCGTAACACGTCGTAACAAAAAGTCAGATCCCTCAAATATGACGTCACAATGCGTTAACCCCTTCCTCTCTTGTCGCATTTCGAATGTCAAATTTAACGTTTAGTTTGAAAATATTCATTATAATTATTATAGTTGAAACAATGGTCAGAAACTTTTTCAAGTTCTTTTTTAAGACCAGAAAGTGAGAGAAAGAGGTCCATCATCCCTAAGTGAGGCCTTTGACATTGCCTCCAAACTCCATTCATATAAAAACATGCATCCCCTGGAAAAGACTCCAAACAACCACAGCCTTGCATCCAACCACCCCATGAATGACGATTTAACCCTAGAAGTATCGCTGGGGTCAAAAGTGACCCCAGCGAGACTTTCGTCTTGTGTAGCTTAGGAACCAGATGCATCAGAATAGTATTACTTTAAGACATTTCATGTTTCAAACTGATCAACATGATGCACCTATCAGATATTTTTTATAAACCACCAGAGGGCGCCAGTAACACAGTCTAGCACTGAGTACCGGTGGGGTCATTTTTGACCCCATTACAAATCGAGGCTGTGACTCATTGCTGCTTTCAAAAATCGTGATCACTGACTATCATTTGCTACGTCTACAAAGGTAATTATTCTTGACTAATTATTTTATATTTATTTTAGTGTATTTTATTTACAATTATGTAATAAATTTGCATGCAAGTAACCCTGTGATTCGGCATGTTTGATTTTAGACAACAATGTCACAGCATCAATATTCTGCTGCTCACAGAAGGCAAAGGCATTTGTGGTGCGAATTGGAACGACACGACAGAAGACAAGTTTATGTGCCTTCTTGGTCTTCTTATTCTGTCTGGCGTGTACAAGTCAAGAAGTGAATCTATCATCCAGCTATGGAACCTGAAAGATGGACGTGCTATTTTCGGCAGAAGCATGGCCCGTGCTCTTTCTCAACAACTTTCGCATTCCATTAGATTTGATGATGCAGCTAATAGACGAGAGCACCGTATTGCTGACAAGTTTGCACCAATTAGAAAAGTGTTTGATATGAGGAGAAAGACACTGAATGATTCATTTGTTCCAGGCGAGAATGTAACAGTTGATGAACAGCTTCTCACCTACCGTGGGTATTGCCCCTTCAAACAGTTTATTCGAAGCAAACCAGGCAAATATGGTATCAAGCTGTGGATGTTGTGTGACAGTGCAACATCGTATATTCTTCGCCTTCAGGTTCACACTGGCAGAGCAAGAACTGGTTCTAGAACAGAATTAGGGTGAACGAGTTGTTATGCAATTAGCTGAAGAAATGACAGTTTCTGGCAGAAATTCAACAACAGATCATTTCTTTTGCAGCCTTAGTCTTGCACAGAAATTACTAGATAGGAAAATGACACTGCTGGGCACGATAATCAACCATAAGTGGTTCAGACACATCCGAAACGAAAAACACAAATCATTCTTGATGATAATTCTACAAAAGGTGGCGTTGACACTGCTGATCATACGCTGCGCATGCATGTATTCCACCAAACGAATGACAAGAAGATGGTCAATGACTATATTCTATAAAATGCTTGACATCAGCGCCCTAAATGCTTTCATTAGCCTATATGGGTGTCACTCAATCCAGAAAAAAAGAACAAAGCCAAACATCGGCGTAGAATTTTCCTGTTGGAGTTGGTAAAGCAGCTCGTTCAAGGCGGAACTTGTATTGCACCTACTGCAAACGAGAAAGAAGCTGACCAGAATTTGACCGTTGGCGAACCTCCTAAGAAGCGGGCAAGATGTCACTGCTGCGGACGAGAGAAAGACAAGAAGAGCAACATCACCTGCTCTTCTTGCAAGCGAAACGTTTGCAAAGAACATTCAAAACTATCTGAAACAGCTACGAGTGAGATTATAAAGAAAGTTGCATGTGCAGTGTTTACGTTATAAACTGGACATAAGTGGATGTTTGTAGCTCTGTAACTGATTGGAACAATGCAGTGGCGGCTCCACAGGGGGGCCGTGCCCCTATTGAGTGCCTGGCCCCCAGTGGCCCCATGTTGAGACCCTATACTTATAATACTACATACCTAACAACAAATGGTTGGCTCCTTCATGATTGGAAGTTGCAACCCCAACGGCCCCCCACTTTCCAAATCCTGGAGCCGCCACTGGAACAATGTGAAATTGTTGCTTATGACTTTAAATTTAACAACTTTTGTTGGTTTTTGATTGTGTACTTCATCAGTATGGAGTGAAATATAGCAACTATTGCTATGGGGTCATTTCTGACCCCATCGGTACTCAATGGATAACAATTTTTCCGGTAATTCTAGGGTTAAGCGAAAACATTAGAAAATTTGACAAAGCTATGTCTACCCAGACCCAGAATCAAGAAATGCTATATCGCTCTATCACTAACCAATTGCAACAGCTCACACCCCACCCCAACCCCAACCCTCCGGAAAATCTAACTAGTTTGTTCAATCATGTCAATTTGGTATAGCGCGATAAACATGGCAGAAGCTAAAGTCAAGGGCGCTTTACATAGTCAGTTAAAAGAGATGCTAAATAAATGAGTCTTCAGTTTCTTCGCGAACATATCAGCAGAGGTCGCATTGGTTACCGCATCTGGTAACTTGTTCCATAAGACTGTGTTACCGCGCGTGACAAACCTTTCTCCGAATAAAGCGGTCTTTGACGGGGGAGGGACCACAAGTAGCGTCCGTCTACTGGATCTCAGTTCATAAGTCTTGTCAGCCGGCATTGACCTATGCACAAGTTCGTTGATGTAGTGAGGGCATGTGTGGTCGTGAAGTGCCCGGAACGTTAGCCAGCATCGTTTGTAAATGACACGTTTGTTGACGTAATTGATAGACAGCCCAAAGATCAATTTCAATGATCAGTTGCAGTTGGAGAAACAGAAAGACAGAATATGAAGAGAAAGTTGCTGAAAGGGGTGGGGGTCAAGAGAAGTTGACTTGCTCCTTTCCCCGTTCTGTTTTGTCCCGCCCCTTTCTTTCCCACGGATTAACGCATGTTGCCAGAATCCCCGTAAGGGAGGAAAGGACGACGCGCGCTTATTTATTCTTGCATGATTGTCCGGCAGTTCGTTATGATGATAAATTAGAAATTAGGGTTTGGGGCATGTGCCCATGTCTGTGCATTCCCGGGATCCCCCTCACCAGTAGACCCGATATCGTAGCTGAAAGAAAAGTTGTCTTGCTGCTTAGCCTCTCGCAGTTGCCCCGGTATAGTATATAATAATGACACCCATAATTATAATAATGACTCCCCAGTAATCATTCAGTGCTGTTAAAGATACTTTTGAAATGTATCTTAGATACAGATACAGATACATGTGAGGAAATGTATCAAAGATACTGATATTAGATACATGATAGAACAAGTATCAAGATACAAATGCAAATAGAAAGTATCTTGATACAAGATACTTTTTAAGATACTTTATTTAGACGTTAGTATTGATTAAAAATATCAAAGAAAAGTTTGTTTCAAAATGAACCTAGTATGGAGAAAAATAGTCATAGATGCAACACAAATTTACAAGCAAAGAGGTTGTCATATTAATCAAATTATATATCTCTTTATATGGCTCCAGGGTCTAAAATTAATTTCGTTTATTAAAGTATATTTGAAACACCCACACATCACCAAACAGGCCTGAGGAGAGGGGGGTGCAGCCGGCACATTGTACCGGGGCCCATGGAGTTGTCAGGGGCCCAGATCCGGAGACGATAAGGTTTTTGCTTGTCAGGCTGTTTTGGAGAGTTGATAACGTTTTTTTTGCTCGTCAGGTTTTTCGGAGACTTGATAAATTTTTCTTAGTTAAATTAATTAATTGACCCATTACCGGCCATTTATTTGTAACTCAATGTAAAATGGACGAGTATACTCGTCATGGCCGGTTAAGGGTTTTACTCATAGACTGATTTACTCTTTTACTTTATTGATGCTTAAGTATGTAAAGATGTCCCATAGAGTAAAGTTGACCTTAGAATAGGTAAGGTTTTATGTGGATAAGTTAAGTGTTGTAAGTAAACATAGAATATAAGTGTTATTGTAGCTGTTTGCTTCTATGTTTGTGTAAACCAATAGGAAGTTGTCTAATCTTTATCTAGATAGCCTTTGAATCCGTTCACTGTTTCAACTGTCACTCCCACCTCGTCCAAACTGTTCCATTTGTCCAAGGGTTGTGGACAAATGGAACAGTTTGGACGAGGTGGGAGTGACAGTTGAAACAGTGAACGGATTCAAAGGCTATCTAGATAAACTAGGTTATTGAATGCAGATGGTTACATCAGTGGTTTTCACACAGGCTTACTTAGCCTCCTAAACCACTTAAAATCACATTATTATTATTATTATTATTATTATAATGGACTGTACGAACACCAAATAGGTTAATGCCTGACAACACAAAAGTTGTAAATGTGGAAAACATCCAATTGTCATTTGATAGGATGATTAAACATACAATGTCAGTGGAAGCTGATGGAAAGTCAGTTGGCTATAATTTAGAGAATTATGGTAGGAATGATCCAGCATTTTAAGGGCCCGCAATTTTTTTTGTTCCGGGGCCCGGAATTTCTCTCGGCGGCCCTATCACCAACCACACATCACCAATATCCACTATAGTCAAACTCTTTTGAGAGTTTAAAAGTATCTTGTATCTAATTTAAATATACTGATACAAATACTCTTTTTTGTATCAAAGATACAGTACTTATACTAGATACTTTTGAAAATTGTATTTTGATACAAGATACTTTTTTGTATCTAAGATACGTGTCTAGATACATGTATCTTACATACTTAACAACAATGTAATCATTATATATATATATATATATATATATATATATATATATACTAGAAAGATGCTCGCTTTGTTCGCTCGCTTCTGCTCGCAGTGCAGGATAATACTAATATCTATCCACATCGCGCAAGAGGCAACGAATATTGTAACGATAGGTGATAAGGATGATAACCATACACATAGGCAGGGAGAGAGGGAGCCATGGAGAGGCTGAAATCGGTAGGGCACGCGGGGAAGAGCGCGCGGGGCAGAAGAGCTAGCGGTAGACGCAGCCAGAAACGCTCGAGTATAAAAATGGAAGAAGCGTCGGATCAAAGAGGGGAAAACTTTTGGGCGGTTTTCGGGATATACGAGGTGAAGGAAGATCTCGAATAAGGAGTTATATAGGAGCATAGCTGGGAGAAGCAGTGGAATTCGACGTAAAGAACTACAGGAAACTTTCAGATAAGAACAATTGGAATGCTTATGTTTTATCTTGATTTATAATGTGCATTGGTGCCTGACGTTAGATGATGAGAATTGCATGCATATTGGAGTAAGCTAACTCATCGATAATGCATTGCCTACAAACATTGCAAGTTATTGAACATTCGAAGATATTATATGATTATGATGATTATGATGTTGTAATAATAATAATAGTACGTTGTAATAAAGATACTGTGTCGAACGATTATAATAATATATACTGAAAACTTATGTTGTGCTTTGATGTGTGATGTGTCTGCTCTCATTAACTGTCTCTACTCAGTGGCTATCCACTGAGCGGACACGGACAGGAAAAGACGGGAAAAGGGAGGGGAGACCAGGACCGTGGGTGCAGCCCCCATGTGTATCGGCGGTAGGGCATCACAAGTCAATATTCCAGAACGGCTAATCAGATCGCTCACCCACCCAGCCAACCAATCAGAACGCTTGAAGGTAACCAATCAGAACATCACACAGCCAACCAATCAGAACGCTCACACAGCTAAACAATGAGAACGCTTGAACGCTTGAAGGTAACCATTCAGAACTCTCACACAGCCACCCAATCAGAACTTTGAAGGTAACAGACATACAGAGGAAGGATTTTAATATTATAAATTATGACGGGTATTATTATGACGGGGAGTTATTTATATACAGTATAATAATAATAATGATTGAGAAGTTATTATAATATATAGAGATAGTTATTATATATATAAGCCTACTGTATAATAATGACGGGGGAGTTATTATTATATGGAAGTTAATATATTATGCTACACCGGTGCTAGCACCTCACGATAAAAAAGAACTTAATTTCACATTCAATCACAGAAACTTCAATTTCGCTAAAGTAAAAGAACAGATCATTGCAGATATCATCGAGACTGAGAAACAGCGATACAGTGGTCTATGGACGCAAATTCAACTTGAAGAGGTGTGTTAGAGACTAGATGTCAAAATACTCGGGTTGCCTTGAACTCAAGAAAATTTATTTCCTGAAAAATGCGCAATTATATGCTGATTTCACGGAAATATGTCCAATGTTTAAGAACATGGGATACAAGCATGAAATTTCAGAGTTGAAATTCCTTAGACACCTTTCTACCATTTTCTGTCAGACGCGATTAATAATTAATTAATAGTTGTGCTTTTGAGGACGATAAAGTAGAAAAGCGGTTTTCTGGGCGTCTGGACTCGATCTCACTATTCCGTGCCAATAAGCAGTGTATTCTGAATGCCCCTCAAGATCGTCGACCACCACCTGAAAGCAATTAAACAAACTAATACACATTATTATGAACCTTGAAATGATTAGAAACAAATTTGATCCTTCGGCCTATTTGCTATGAATACAATAGCGACACAATCAAACGTGTGTCAACTTAACTTATTGGAAATGTTTCATGGCTTTTTACTCAATTAGGTTTTACAAGCAGGCGAAAATAATGAGAAATTTTTTAAATGAGTTCTATTTAACATTATTGTCATTGTATTGATTAAAACAAGCAATTATTGGCTAAAACACTAGAAGTATTTCATGTAGTTTACCCATTGAATATACCATTCACGGACATTTCCGATGAAGTCGCGTTCAAGCCTCAAAACAGAATTTAACGAATGGTAAATTCAGAGCATATGATGTGTAACAAGAATGCCAATAAGACGATTTTAAATTTGAATTTATACTTTAATAGAATCCTTTTTATTACTCTAAATTAGCTCATCATCAGAGTTCTCAAAATTCAAAGATCACTCATTTTGGGAAACAGCAAGGCAGACCGCGTAAGGTTTTCCAATTGGAAATTCAGTTCTAAGTCTAAATTTGAATCTAAATGTAAAGGCACTCAGTTCATCGGAATATTCGAAAGACAGAATAAAATACTGCCAGAATTTTTGACCTGTGGGCTGTGGCATAGCACTATGTTCATTGTTATTGGAGTTCTGAGCACAGTTAACAGCAAATTTGTATTCATGTTGAGTGGGTAATATTCTACGTGGAATTAAAGCACTAATGACCTAATAACCGATTTCAATGTTTTAAGCTCTTTGCTAGGCGTACTGTGAGTTTTAGCAGAGACTTTAATGTTGTGATGCTTGTGGGTTTTAGTAATGGCACGAGTAATGATGAAAACAATAACACTGTATACAGCAAATAATTAATTGCCAATGCATAGATATAAGGAGCTACACCAATGAAGTCTATTGCCAACGGGCTGATTGGAAAGAGGGACAAACACAGATTTAGACAAAAGATTTCAAATTGCAGAGATCTGATCTGGGCTTGAGCAAAATAAGAGCATTAGAATGTTCCTGATGTCCTCTGCAAAGACTTCGAATGAGTCTTTGTAGCCGTATTCCTTAAAATCTTCCAATTTTGTGAGCAGGAGAATAAAAGCATTTAATTTGTATGCAATTGGTAAAATGTAAGACGATCATATTTCATGACGAGACCAGAGAAGTGATCAGGACTTTAAAATATAATTTTTACAAACTTCAGAATTTTTACCCAATCGTGTTAATGATTCCGACGTCCTCTGTAAAGACTTGGAAAAGATATTGCAGCCGTATTCCACCCCATCCTCAATTCTGTGCGTAGGGTAAGAGGTGGAGAAGTTCTCTTATCGCCGTACAAAGTGATACTGGCGTTGACATTTGTCGCTACCGCGCCCGTGATGTCTGCGTTCGAAATATGGACTAAATATTCTGAAGCCAAAATAATTATCCATCGCGAGAAACATAGGAAACTTCTGTAACACGAGCATGCAGAAGCTGGTAACCTAAATCATATCCGTGGGGTTCAAGAGAAGGACGGCAATTCAGGATTTAGAGCGCCAGAAAGCAAAAAATCGCTTTGTATTAGTTTGTAACAGTCATTTGTGATTCGTGCAGCCATGCATATTTACATGTAAACTACTAAACTTGGTCTATGCACTGAACAAGCTATAAGAACTCGTGTTTGGCGTAGCCAAGAAACTTATCGTATTTGAAAAGGAGGCGTCTAAAAACAAACGTGTTTTAATAGTCAAGACACTGTGGACAAGATCAGTCATCCACAGGTCTTTTTGCCAGAGGATTGAATAAGGAGCTCACATATATACTGTATATATATACTGTATATATATACTGTATATATATATATAGTGAATTCTGCAAAAGCAGATCCAGCTCCTTTAATCATTGTCGGTGGCCGCTGCAAAAGATCTGGTAAAGTATGTAGCTGGTGACCGATGATAAACAGCAGATAAGGTTCCTAAAAAATTATTGCTCGTGTCTACTGGAAAAGCAGACCCATATGCTAAATTGCTTACATTAATTTTTTAATAGCAGATTATTAAATCGCTTGTGTCGTTTCGAATTACACTTAGCCATACTCTGCAGTAATAAGCCTTGTTTGATGGATAAGGATAGAGGCTGTCCATTAATTGCTTAATAACGTCAAACCTTTATTGGTCTATTTTGACTCCTCCTCTTGTCAAGAACTATCAAACCTTCGGTGATCTCCCCCTATAATTATTGTAAAAACTTTTGGTATTCCTAAGATCAGTGACGGGTCCCGTAAAAAGTTTATTATTTTTTGCGGTTATGACGTTTTTGCTCATCAAGTATCGAAAAGTGGTGATGATTTTGTTTTTGCTTGTCATACTTTGTAATAAATAGTAGGCCTATTCCATGAAATTTTCTATTTTTCTTATTATTTGTAAAATATTGTTGCTATCAACTTATCTTGACATACCACTCCTCTGAGAACAGCTGTCAAACTTTTTCAAAACCCATCTCCTATTTTGTTGACGTAATTAATGGCCAGCCCCACAGTTACGGTTAATTAGAGCCTCCGCGAAACTTTGCTGATTTGGACTGATTACTTGCGAATTATTGTTTGCTATGATAGACTGTTAAATGCATTTCGAGTCATGCATATCCAGAATACATGTAGAATTGACATTTCTGAAAAGACATTAGGTACCCCGTACCGAATTGGACGGCGGCCTGACGCACATTCCTCTAAATAATCGGACGAAAGCATTAAAACACCCGTCCACAGTCGCGACCTGGGAGGTCCTCATCACTCAGGCCATACAGTCACACGTACTAATTAACAAATTAGAATAGAAGGTTGGGATTGGAAGGGGGCAACAACTGGGATGGGTATCACATGGGATTTGGTAACTTCTATGACATCGCCCCCTCCCCCCGGGCAAATGCCACTGGTACGCCCAGGCCCGCCGAGAGAAATTCCGGGCCCTGTGCAAGATGGCCGGCGGGCCCTTGAGACGTCTGAAATTTTCTCAAAAAAGGCAGACGAGCAAAAAAAGGTCATAAGTTGAAAATGTGAACATCTTACTTTTTCCATCGCAGCTGCTGAGGAAGCAACAAACGACGGAAATCAGAGTCAGGCTGAAGAGCTTCATGTTGACTGACGATGCTGCTGAGAGAGATCCAATCCAAAACGACGTCTTCGTGAAATAATCGACAATTGCATTGCGGCTTTTATAGACGCCAGAATCGCAGTCTGCTTCCCTAAGAGTGGCTTGAACACCTGCTTCCGCTTTTGCATGAAATTGGCTATCGAAGTATTAATTAAAGCTCTTTTGAAGAAATAAATCAGCAAATGTTTTCAACAGCCACCGGAACGAATGAAACCAATTCGTAGCGTAGGGCTTCAGTAGCAATAATTTTTCATATTAATTAAAACTGATTTGAAGTAATAAATTAGCAAATGTTTTCAACTTCTTCGGTGCGAAAGGAAACCAAAATTCAACGCTTGTCAAATTTATGGTATATTATGCATAGCAAAAACCTTAATAAAAGGACATAAATTCTACATTTTCCACTTAATCACATCTATCAATCGATTTTGCTCTAATGTCTAAAGTTCTAGACCTTCTCTAAAGAAACCGATCAATGCCAGATGTCAGCCAGAGAAAAAGCCAACATGGCAGAATCCGGTCACGGAAAGCCAACACTGAAAAATCGATTCGGATTTCACTCCCTACCCGCCCGAATACTTCTCAAAAGATGGGTTTCACCTCACCTCTTGGAGAATGACCAGGGGTCAGTTTGAGCCGGATTTTGCCGGATCTTCGATCCGGGACGTCTGGTGAGAGATCCGGAACGGCTGGCATGAGATCCGGAACGTCTGACATGAGATCCGGAACGTACTTTTTATTCGTTGTGATATTTTATTTTTTACTTTAGCACTTTGCATCAACGGACGGGAAGGAAAAGAAACCTAAACTGCACTCTAAATGTTCGTTTAAAATTAATTAAAAAGTTGTGCAGAAATGTTGTGACAGGAGGGAATATAAGGAGATCCGGCATCTCTGAAAAAGTAATTTAACCACTGGGAATAGATATAACAGCAAAAATAATTATCCATATGGTTGCAGCGTAGGATCCAGGGGTGCACAACCTTTTAGGCAAAATGCCAAATTAACCATTGTCCGATTATTCGGGAACCGCATTCCCGAGATCAATGTTCTAGGTTTAATAATATATATTTATATAAATTTGGAACTCAAACAAAATTAACTTTAATAAACGTTGCAATGAACTACCTGTACTGCTCAACGCAAGTATTAGTAATAGCCCAGATGCTATGGATAGAGACTGTCAGTTGATATCACTGTTTTATACAGGCATGATGGAAATGGGAAATTCTCACCACTAAAATCACACAAATCTCCTCCAAATCCCAGCACTAACGTAAATTCTTGCATTGAACTGTGTATCTTCCAGTGTTTAATCTAGGCCGTTTCCGGGGAAAATTGCCCTCCCCCGGAAATTTCAAATTCCCTCCCGGAAATTTTGTAATACTACATGGACTAACAGCGGCCCCTAGCAGAAGTTTCTCCCGACTTTGTCAGTTTCCCCCCGGCTTTTTCAGTTTCCCCCCGGAGTCTAGGAGTCTATATTAAACACTGGTCTCTTCCCCTCCAGTCAAGTCAGTTCCCTCCAAAAGGCCTGGTTTCTGGATAAAACACCGGTTGATATATCATTTCTGTTATAAAATTACTGTGTTGGGACCAGTTTTCTGTATTTTAATTTGCGCCGATGGCCGGCATGACCTGTAGGCGGGCCAGATTCAGCCCGCGAACCGCTGATTGTGCATCCATTGTGTCGAGTTTAAACTAAGCGCGAAGACAGTCTGAATAGCGAAGCGCATACTAGGTAAGCAAGAATGAAACGAAGTAGATTGCGTTATGAATAATACCACCCTTAATTGGAAGTCAGTGAATAATCCTACTCTAATATTATATTAAGTCACTGAAAATTGATGTTTTCATTTCATATTAGGCTCAGAGTGCGTACACCGGCGGGCCGCCTCATCATAATACACCTCCTTCTTATCGACTTCCGGAAGAAATGAACGCCATGGCAGTTTTCTGGATCGTAAATGTGGGCTCTCTCGTTTCCCCTCAAGGCTTTTGCTTGGTACTGTGCACATTACAATTCAAGGCAGTGTTCATGAACCGGTTGAAAAACGACGCAATGATGATGACAGAAGAATATTTTAATCCAAAGTCAATCAATATTGTCGTTCTCGTTAATTTTATTTGTAAGTTTAGAATTCTCGTATCTTCCTGCCTCTGCTGTGAGAGCACTGTGCCTTACGATTTGCCATACGGATATGTTAAGTGCCTAAGAATAAGCAGAGCCGCCGAGAGAATTTGCGGGCCCCTGTGCAAAAAATAGTCACGGACCCCTGACCTGGCAAGTCTGCGAAAAAGTTGATGAACTTTTTTTGCTTGTCGGTCTTTTTCAACCCAGAATGTTCCGGATCCACGCCGTTACCCGTAACAAGCAAGTGTGAAAAAGTGTTGATGATATTTTTTGGCTTCTCGCTCTTTTTAAAAAGATTACTTGATTACGGAACATGATTGGGCCTGGTTCCCTGACATTTCCCGGGCCCCTGTGCTCGTGACGAGATGACCTTTTTCATCGTTAATACATCATCATCACAGGGCACGAGCCCCTGCAGGCCGCCGGGACCTTGTGCAATTCTCCCCTGCCCCTCTCGACGGCCCTGAGACTAAGCAGCTACTGAGCTACTGTGATGGTTTGGTGACATTTAATCACTCGACAGTTGTCGGAATCTTGATCTTGGTCTGGGTCCCTATCTGAATGATCTTGATCTTGGTCTCGAACAATTGAGCATTGACAACCAAATTGTGATTTGAACTAAGATTTGAACTAAGCTCCGATCCCCCACATTTTGGACGTTTTATATTGGTTAAAGTATGAGTCAGAGTTGTCCATGGGTCGGTTTTCTGAACCCAAACCCTACCCGATCCAATAATTTTCCAACCCAACCCAAACGAAATTCCTGTCTGCTGACCCAAACCCAATCCAACCCATCCATGCAACAACATGAAAGTACAATCGCAATTTTAAAACCATACGTACATTCAAGCGCAAAATAGTTATTTGTGTATTTCGAGTTGTTATTGCAACAAACCGGAACGCAATCCCCATCAAACTAGTTCAATGTTTTCAACCTTCGATGCAGGTAGCAGCGATCTAGCATCTTTTATACAGTAGTCCTTCCCACAGACGAAAAGTTTCGCTACGACTGTGCCGAGCTGGCTGATATGCAAGACAGACGACGTGCCAACATCGACAATGAGTAGGTCCTATAATTAATCCACCGCCAAACTTAGCAGATCCAACCCAAGATGGAATTTCAGCCGAAGATTATGGCGGCAGTCGTTCGATCTAGACTGAAAGACGTCGTCGTAACATTCTCGAGCGTGTGTCTAGACTAGACTTTTACCGGCCACATCGATTGAATGGCGGCCAGTCCAAGATGGCGGTCCATACACTCAACGTCGAACGACCAAAAACGTCTGGTCCTACCCGAAAAAAGTGGAAAGGGCCACCCAAAACGACGAGAAGTCCACAATTGTAAGGGACACCTCCCAGCTCCTCTCCAATGCAGAGCTGATGACGGGGACATTGGCTGTTTTACCATTATGCAAGAGGATTCTCATAACGTGTTAACGCCCATGAAACTTGATAGTAAACGTTAGTGTAATGATTTGGCAGTTACGACATGCAGTGTTTGATTCTCTTGTTTGCTGTTCTGCTGTTGCACGCCGAGCAACAGTCTTCCCTTATTCTCACTTGATTGTCGGAACTCTCGTGAACGCTAGACTTTTTTTTTGTTTTGCACGGACGGTTAGAAAGAGGAATAAAAGGCTAAACAATGGTGCAAACCTCATCTTCTTAGTCATCTTAAAATTAAAATATTTAATGGAACAGAAATCGATTTAGAATTCAGTCATGATCCAGCAATAAACATAATGCCTTCGCTGGATCATGTAATTTTGATCAGAATTCTCAACAAAACTTTGAAATTCACGATAATAATTATGTTCAAACATCGGGTTGGAATTGATAGATCTTTACCAAATGTCAACCGATTTTCAAACTTTTTGGTTTATTTTGTTCCTCTGACATCCCTTTACAACTTTGATCGGTTACAAGGAAAATATTTTAAAATAAGGGTGATATTTTAGGCCGTAAAGTGGACAACCCTCAACTTTTTTTGTTTTGCACGGACGGTTAAAAAGAGGAATAAACGATCTAAACAATGGTGCAAACCTCATCTTTTTAGCTCCTACATAGCCCGAGATATAGCAAATTTAAACGTTACAGCAATCATGAAGAACGCCAAAAATTAAATTCCCAGTTATCGAAAATTTAATCAATTGAGGGGTTAAATTTAAAAAAATAGGGTTTGAGGTTAGGAAGGAACATATATATATATATATATATATATATATATATATAATAACGGGGGCAGGGATTGGGAGAGAGAAGGAAGATTTGGGAGGAGGCCAGGATTTCGGAGCAGCGTTGTGAAGGTTTAGGAATCTAGGTTTGGGAACGGGGTTTGGGGCCGGTGAGGGTAGGGCGGATGGTGATGGTTTGGGGTCGGGCCGATTGGGAAAGGGATGGTGAGAGGGAATGAGGGTTTGGGAGAGGGATGGTTAGAGGGAAAGGAACGGGGGTTTGGGGCCTGTGGGGTAGGGTGGGACGGGTAATAGGTTGGGGCCTGATGGGGATGTGTTGGGACCAGGGCGATTGGGAGAGGGATGAGAGGGAAGGTGATTGGGAGAGGGATGGGGAGTGGGAAGGGGTAAGAGGGTTTGGGGCCAAGGCGGGAATTGGTTGGGGCCCGATTGGGAGACGGATGAGGTGAGGGAAGGGGACGGGGTTTGCTGCAATTAAGACGCTTCGTTAAACGCTACGTTGATTTTAATACATTTTTGATTAAACAATATTTGGTTGTCAATGACAACAGGTACCGCCGTGTTGCCGTCGGACAGACGCGACAGACATCGAGAATTATATATATAGATAACGTTATGAAGACTACAATACAAATTTTAACGCTAGGTGTTTACCCGTCAAAAATGACGGGGGAGATTGGCTGTTCTACCCGATTTTGCGCAAATGCAATAGCATTTTATGACAACCTGATTTTGCGCAAATGCAATAGCATTTTGCGCAATTAATTGTCCTTCACTCGCCGCCTTTTCATTCAACCGAATTAACGCCCATTCGCATGTGTAATGATTTGGCAGTGTCGAACGACATGCAGTGCTTGATTCTCTTGTTTGCTGTGCTGATTTTTCACGCCGAGCAACAGCCTCCTACCCATTCTCACTTGATTGTCGGAAATCTGGACTTTTTCTGTTTTAAACAGAGGGGTAGAAAGAGGAATAAAACAGCTAAACAATGGTGCAAACCTCATCTTAGCTCTTATATACAAAAAAATTGGAAACTTTCTAAGAATTCAAAACTTCGATGAAATTCACTGATAATACTTATGTTCAAACATTGGGGTCATCGGGTTAGAATTGATAGATCTTTGCCAAATGTCAACCGATTTTCAAACGTTTTGGTTTATTTTGTTCCTCTGACATCCCTTTAGAACTTTTGCTGACCAAAGTGGAGTTCGCTTAAAAATATTTTGCTAGGGGCTTTAAACATTTTTGGGGGGAGAGGGTGATATTTGGGCCTAAAGTGGACTCTACCCCAATTTTTTTGTTTTGCACGGACGGTTAGAAAGAGGAATAAACAATCTAAACAATGGTGCAAACCTCATCTTTTTAGCTCCTATAGCCTGAGATATAGCAAATTTAAAACGTTACAGCAATCATTTCTGAGAACGCTTTTCCAAAAATTAAATCCCCAGTACGGTGACGACGTCTGAAAATTTAATCCCCACTTGAGGGGTTAAATATAAAAATAGGTATTGAGGCTAGGAATTAATAAATATATATATAATAATGGGGGGGCAGGGCATTGGGAGAGGGAAGGGAGGTGGGAGGTTTGGGAGGAGGAAGGTGGGTTGGCGTTTTGGAGCAGCGTTGTGTAGGTTTGGGAACGGGGTTTGGGGGCCGGTGGGGTAGGGCGGAGCGCTGATGGGTTGGGGCCTGGGCGATTGGGAGAGGGATGGGTAGTTGGTAGGGGATAGGAGAGGGAAGGGGAACGGGGGTTTAGGCCGGGGGGAATGGTTGGGGCTGGAATGGGTTGGGCTCAAGGGCGATTGAGAGAGATGGAAAGAGGGAAAAGAGATGGGGAGAGGGAAGAGGAATGGGGCTGGGGCCGGAATGTGTTGTGGGCCTGGGGTGATTGGGGAGGGATGAGGAGAGGAAAAAGATGGGGAGAGGGGAGGGAATGGGGCGCCATTGGGAGAGGGATGGAGAGGGAAAAGGGTTGGGGAGACGGAAGGGGAACGGGGTTTGGGGGGCGATTGGGAGAGGAATGTGAGAGGGAAAAGGGTTGGGAGACGGAAGGGGAACGGGGTTTAAAGCTGGGGGTGTGGGGCCGGGGCGGGAATGGGTTGGGGCCTGGGCGATTGGGAGAGGGATTGGGTGAGAGAAGGGGACGGGGTTTGCTGCAATTAAGACGCCGTTAAACGCTCCGTTTTGATTAAACAATATTTGTTGTCACGACAACAGCGTCTTGCGTAATACCCGCCGTGTTGCGGACGCGACAGACGGACAGACATCGAGAATTATATAATAAGATAACGCTATGAAGACTACAATATAGAGTTATTATACTAGTGTTTTATAAGTCTTCCCATTCAGATGACGCTCGACATCGCTTGCCATTTCCGCGTGCTTACTCAATTCGAACCTCGAACAACCTGAACATATCTTTCCATCACTAGTTGTGATCGGTTTTAAGCAATGTGCCAGGCAAGTAAACAACAACCGACTCTGTTTATCCGTCCACATAATATAATTATCGATCTGAATTGTCAAGGTCCAGTATGTACAGACTACTGAATTCGGTGCCATTGATGAAATCTAGTCACTAGACTAACGTACATGGCGCCATTAGCGCATGCGCAGTCAACATGACATAATACAAGAATCTATTGATATTATTAGTAGGTCAAAACAGACCAAGTCGTTACGGTGGTTAACAGGTACAGACGAGGATAAATTGTAATGGAAACTCTGGTATGAGTAAGGATAGTAAGATGAGGTTTGGTTTAGTCAGAGTTCTATTGCCTCGTCCTTTCCGTCCTTCTTTACGGCAGCGAAAACAGGACAATGACTAAACAGGAATGGATGACAATGGAAGCATTTCATACTAAAGCCAAACGACAAATCCTCGGAATCAAATGGTCAGACTTTACCACCAATGTGGCTTAGCTTTACCAGATATCTGGCCTGGAGACACTGCACGACATGTTCCGCTGACGTCGCCGAGGACTCTTTGGTCACGTCGCTAGACTACCGACCGATGCGCCAGCATCAGCTGCGCTGCAGCGTGCTGTCGGTGTCCGTGGCGGAGACCCTTCATGCACTGGCTGGAGTGCCCTGCGGCAGACCACCCACAACTTGGTGTCACTACAATCATAACGACTGCGGACGGCCTCCACTTGAAGCACTTCACTCTGCACAGGATAGAACCTTGTGTCGAGAAATCGTGACGGCCAACAAGGCTACGCGCGATGATTGATTGAGAGCAATGATAACGAATGTTGTATAATTGACACCCAAAATAATCCTCTCGAATAATAATAATCATCACAAGCAACACAAAGTGTGAATGAGCAAAAAAGTCATCTTTCGAGCGCTTTTTCTACGCTTCCTATCAGGATAATCAGGTATATTTATTATTTAAGGCTTCATTTATACGGAAAGTGTAATCGCTACACCTCCGCCTGTCACAGAGCGTGAAGTACTTTATGAACCTCCCCTGTCGCAGACTGTCACACTTTCATAGACTCTTCTCCCGAGCGTGATATACTTTATGTAATTTAGCAAAATATTTGTATAGCGCCCCTTTTGAAAAATCACTCAGAAGCGCCCCCACAGCAAATTACTGTAGCCTATATTGACAAAGAGATCATTTTTAAGTCGTTTCAAAAAAAGGGCCATAGAATTAGGAGTTGCTAAGCCACGCATACTGGCGTCAAGAGCATTCAAAAGGATAGGTCCAACGGATTCAAAACCTCGTTTCAGGAACAAGGAGGTTCGTGCTTGGGGCACACTGAGAAGACCATTGGTTGTGGACCAAAGACATGGCCGACCACGGATAGTGCTAAGAGGATGGAGTAGCTCTGAAAGGACGGCACCCAATGCAGAATCCAATGGGCATACCGTAATTAGTGCTAATTGAAACAATGTTGAAACGTTATTTTATTCTCATTTCGATAAAAGAACACTGTAATCAGATATCATTATTTCAAGTAAATGCTGTCGAATAAACTCTTTAAGACGCAACGGAGATAAATATGACGGAAATTGCATTCTTTGTGCTGGTCTTGAGCTTTAACTTCATCAATTGACACTTGGCCCCAATTTCACTTGGGGCAGGTGGATTGCCTACAGAAAATACACATTTCGTTTGATCTGTGAGTGAATGTTCTTGAAATTACGTTATAGGATTAAAGTTGAGAGGGGGCCCGTTGGAAGTGGTGTGCAGGGGGTGCAGCTGCATCCCCTGGTAAAACTTAGGAGGTGCACTGCACCCCCTGGAAGGCAAAAACTATGGTTGCAGTTCACCCCCACTGCGTCAGATTCACAAGGAGGAACAGCTAGCAACATAAATTTACAAAATGGCCAACGAAATGCACCAAATGCTAACAATTCGTTCCGACGGTCCTGTTTAGATAATGAAATTAATGGCATTAGTGACCATCCATATACTACATCAGCAAAAGGTCAGATCTTCTGCCTGAACGTGTTTTTAGTTGCTACGCAGACTATATATAAATTCAAGAATACATACACATTCAGTCGAGAAACCTCCACCTACCCGTATGCATCCGTACGCAAAATTTCAAAAATCCAATTGAACATACTATATTATATACCAAGACTAATTTCCAAGACACCATTCCCATTAAACTCGTTGCTAAAAATCTTAGTAAAATTCTTACCTGAAACAGAACCATGAAACAGTAAGTGGTCGCAATTACAATTTTGGCAGGCAAAATCAATTTAACAGCCCAATTCCGCTCTTCGGAGTTCCCAACTTTCGAATGAAATCGAGTGAGGCCAAAACTCCATTTCTCTTTTCAAACCCTCCCAAACATGGGAACCCGCACATTGGGGCAAGAGGGGGTACTTGCCCTCCTGGAAAATGTAAATGCCAATATTTCACATTGAAATTTGAAAACCTTGCTAAAATATTAGCCGTGACCATTGTGTTAAAATGTGTTTTGCCCCCTCCTGGAAAAATTTATTTGGCGTAACCGTGACCATTATGTTTGCCCCTCCTGGAAAAATTTCTGTGGGCGCTCATGCTCGGAAAATAATCACGTAGTCACGTCTCAGAAAACTGTATGGCTTATCCTACACATCTGACTGGATGGTAACGAGGCGAGCGAGGGGCTATACTTTCCTTGGCTGCAATTATTAATTCCTGCGATTTTAATGTGCTACCAGTGCAAACTGGTGTAAACTTGCTCCATCCTGTAGGCCTAAGTCAGCGTTTTTTATTTCTTCTTAGCACGCATTAAAATGACACTATCTTATTCAGTGACAAACACTCGATTCGATCCTCATCTGCAACAGTTCCTTCACTCCACCTAATTCGAACAGTTCAAGGCACAATTTTCTTTGACAGTGGCCGTTCTCAAGTTCTGGTAAACATTGCTTTAGTCTCTCGAGTTTTATAAGCAAGAAGAAGCCCATCGTTTAGGCCTACTACTCTACTGTAAATGTAAATTATGTAATCTAATCTTAAACTTCTATAGCGTCATTTTACAATGTTCAGAAGTAACAGCATCTCTCGCCAACCCAACGCTGACTATCTATCATCCGGGTTTCAGGCCTTACATCCTGATTTTGATCTTCGAACGTTATGTCCTGATGCTTGGGAAATTGTGAAGTGCCGCTATAGAAGTCGATGATTGGATTGACACCATGAAAATAAATTTGCGAGGCTTTGACTAGTTCACGAGGACATACGAGCAGCATCCTTTGGGCACAGATGTCCACGGAGGGCCTTGGGAGCAGCTGCCGCGTCGGCCTGGTGGGCAGTCGCCGTCGTTGGAACACTGAGGCACACCACAGCCACAGCGGTCTAATCAATACGAAAGTAGCAATTATTATTATTCATCAGCTATCGCATGATATGAATTATATCAGTGGTTCTCAACCTGTGGTCCGTGGACTTCCAGTGGTCCGCGACCATCTGCCTGGTAGTCCGCGAAGCCTAATTTTTTTCAAAATTTAAAATGTGTAGACAAATTTGGTCAATATATGTTTTATTTTTATTTTTAATGACAAATACAGCCACAAGCGTTGGTGATTGGGGGTCCCCAACAGTGAGGGAGCTAATTGATGCTCCCGCAGAGTCCCTTTGCATGAACGAACATCTTCGGTATTGCCAATGGAAGTGGTCCGCCATGTAAGTTCAATATCTTCAAGTATCCCTTCACCAAAAAGGTTGAGAACCGCTGAATTATATAGCATAGTTCATTAACCACGATCATACTTCGGCACCACAAAAAATATTTCGTCAAATCTTGGATGCATTTGACTTTTTCTATTCAACGAATGGAACAAGTAGTAAAGATAATATTATAATTAATACAAAATAAGTAATATTATAGCAAAATACGCCGTATTCGAACGGTTTTGGCTACGATTTTAGATGCATGTAGTACCAGTCAATATATTTGAACACCATGCCAACAAATATTTAGAGAACTTTTTAAAGACACAAAGTGTAGCACATTAGAACTTCAATATAAAACCCTTAGGCTTCGAGAATCTGTAAAATTTAGTAGGCCTACGTTATATCCGCACAAATCAACCTTTGCTTACTGTTCAAGATAACTAGCAATCAACTAGGACGTCTGATGCTCCTGCTTTTGATATACCATAGTGCAAAACCACTATTGGGAAAGGTGCTCTATCTGTGAATGGACCCAGAATCTGGAACTCTCTGTCAGTACATGTCCCGCCACATTGAGTATCTTGCCGTCCTCAGGCCTAGACTAAAAACACATCTATTCCAGGAAGTACGGACTTAAACCTCTGGATTTCACCCACGGACCACCACAGACAAGATCTTGACTACGATTTTCACTGAAGCGACCTTCGACTGATGCTGATATACAACTAAAATGGCGCTAAAGAAGATTACTACTGCTGCTTACAAAGTTCAGTAATGGCTTGCTGCTTACAAGATTCAGTAATGGCTTGCTGCTTACAAGATTCAGTAATGGCTCGCGAGAGAAAATTCTGAATCCTTCGAAGCTTTTGCGCGTTGGGTTTGGCCGTCTCAGTGTATGAATAATAATTTTACAATAATTAATTAAGTCTACTGGCAACATTAGCATTGGCAAGAGGAATCAAGATAAATTTTAGAAACATTCTAAATCAATGCTAACGAAAAACTGCTTTTACCACATGGACACATTTCGACCAAATGAAACAGAAGAATGATCAACCAAAGACTTCTGTTGAATCCTTTTTTCATCGCAGATCCGTTTCAAGCAGTTGAACCTGTTTAATTAGATTAAATGGCGAATATCCTGCAACTTGGAAAACATGTAATGGAATTCAGGCGATCGAATGAACCTTTAATAGACAAAGAATTCTTCTAATTTCAAATCGCCAGATGTTTGATTTGAATATCTTCGATGTTCAACAAAATTTACGTTTTGTTTTCGCTTTGACTTTGTCTAGGACGGTATATTCAGTATTAATTTGGGAAAGAAGTATGATTGATGAGGTTAATTTCCTTTTTGTTATGGGTTGTTTAGAATCGATCCATAATAGCGAAACTTCATTTGTATGATTTACCAAAGCATTTTCTCATATGTCAGGCAGAAATAATATCCATGATAGTTAATGGAGAATATTAAAAATAGCAAAGAGATGGACCTAAGCGGCGTTTCAACTACACAGCCATTCGAATAGCCTACGTGGCAATTCGCCTGCACGGCCTTTGCATTTTAAAAGATGTGGAAATTAAAGAAAGAGAAGTTGTACTACGACTCATGCAGCAACTCATGAGAGAGCACTAGATGAATAGTTCCAGTGCCGATGTTCGTGTGAAACTAAATAAATAAATAATATTCTAGAAAATGCAATTACCTGTGCCTTTTAATTAATCGTCTGAAACGGTACATTGGTGAGAGAAAATGGAGGATAAATTTCAATTATAAATATACAATTCCAGAAGCATACTCTGTGTCAGAGATGGCAATAAGTGAATGGGTATGGCATCAGGGGCAGCGGCCGGTGGCCTCATACTTAATTTAATTTCTAAATATTAAAAAAATTCCGCTTGCAGTTGCCTCAAGCGAAAGAAGCCACTCTTAATTAACGCTCATAAAGACACGTTTGCGTCATTGGCGCAGCCGCGATGGGATTCGGGGCGACCGGATCTCCCATTCTGACTGGGATAAGTTTTGAGATTTGAGCAAAACCAACGAGGAATTTCATGTGGTAGATTCACATAGGCCTATCTATCAGACTTGGAACCGGTCACATTTTGAGACCCGGTGACCCAGTGACCCGAAATAAAAGTGACCCAGTGACCCATTCATTGGTTCTAATATTTGAATATTTTTCAATGACGTCAAGTGAACGTTGTCATCAGTCATCACACCATAGAATTTTTCATTACATTTTATAGCATTCCATAGAGTAATAATACCATTATCCCTCAGTGATAACATCAATTACTTGTATCTGTGGACCTAACTAATATCAAGTGGACAGTCTCTTCAGCTTTTCCGGGATTGATGAACCTGCATGATTAGCATCTGAAGAAGATTTTAATTAATACCGGGTCTAAAACCGGGTCATAAAGATGACCCGGAGACCCGGTGACCCGGTGGACAAAGGTGACCCGAATGACTCATTGACCTAGTGAGTCAGTGACCCGGTTCCAAGTCTGCTATCTATGAGTAGGAATCAGTAATGATGGAAAACTTGAAGAAATAAAAGCGCGAAAAGGAAAACGGCAGAGACGTAATGAGGTTATTAAAATTATTGTCTGGAAAACCAACAATATCAGCATGAAAACAAACGAAGACTAATGGAATATATGGCATGGAGTGTAGCAGCATATGGATGTTGAAGCTAGATCATCAAGAAGAAAATCAGACAAAGACTAATTGCCCTCGAAATGTTTTCTCTTAGAACAACGCAATGAATATCATGGATATCATGGCAGGAAAACAAACAAACGAAGAAGTTACAAAAAGAGTCAACTACAAACGACATTTATTTCATATATGCCAAAGACGCAAATAATTGACTTATACAATATACACGCAGAGAAACACCAAAGGTAACCTACAACAAACAATTCAACAATGTATCATGCCAGGGAAAAGGAAAGAGAAGCCAGCCAAACAGAAGATGTGTGGATGGTATAGAAGATTGTACTAGAATGACTACACCAGCAGCATTAAAAGCATCGAAAGAAATAACTGTTTGGAAATGCTTGATTCATAATATCACCTCATCTTCAGCTATTGAAGTAAAGAGGAAATGATGATGGCCATGCTCACCGTCTAATTCTGATATTATTCAGATTTTCTGCCGCAAATGGTTTGCGCATGACTTCAATTCTTAAATTGCTATATGTTAGGCCTATACATACACCGGTCACTGCCTGCTTTGCTATTTTATATTCTGTTGCGAGTTTGAATAATATAGGTCTAGATCAATAAAAGGTAGGCCATGATAGCTAGTCTTTTTATTTTTTGGAGATAAGCCAGCGATGTATTTGTCTGTTTTATTGTAGTCTGTTTTTTCAGAGTATAGTCTACAAATTTTTCGATAAGATGGGGAAATATCGAACGTTGATCGTTACCAGGGAAAATTAATAAAATTTACTATTAGTTTCTGACAGTCATGAAACTAACTTGATATCATAGCCGTTAACTTTTACTGAGCCTCTAGACTTGAGCGGAAACCATAGGGAAGGGGGTATATGGACTTGGCCCCTCCCGGTTTTTCATTCAAGTTTATGACAATACTTGACACCACATATACATATACGTTCATACATGCATACGTGGAGATATTTTATTTACAACAAAGAGCTTGTGTCTCGCACATGAATTATGCATAAGCATATATGCCGCTGAAGCAAACGCTGACTTATGAACAAAATGCATAAGTAAATAATTAATATAGGCTACAAATGAAGTTTTGCGATTCAATAATTCGAAATAAACCATCACAAAACGGAAATTGACATCATCAATCATACCGTCCTAGACATAGTCTAAGCGAAAACAAAATATAAATGAAGCCATCATAGATACGCAAATCAAAAACCTGGGCGATTTTAAATGAGAAGAATTGCCATCGTAATATGAAACGTCTTCTTCAAAGTTGAACTGGCTTCCGATTGAGCGGAGAATTGTATTCGAGACTGGTCTCCTGGTTTATAAAATACCACACCATGGTCAAGCGTATTATTTGAAATCTAAAATATTAAATTTCCCAAAGCATTCTATTCCAGGACAATTTATATAGCGCTGTACGCATGGTTTAAAATCCAAAATCAAAAGCGCTTTGACAACGCTGACACGTCAATGAAGGTCAGAAGGTGGCGATGTTAAAATCCGCTGTGATGATGGAAAAACTTTGCTGCTGTGAAGAAGTCCGGTGCAGAGTCTTTTAGAAGCGGTCCTTCAAGGAAACTGTAGCCCCATTGACATGCCAACGAGGAACGGAAGATGATGTAAGAGTCCGCGAGTTGGTAGTAGGGTAGGAGTTATCCACGCAGATGTAACCATCGGTGAGTTCCTGAAGAAGCGGTCTTCCGCAAGAAGATAGTTCCGTCGTCGAAATCGGCACATCCGACGAAGATGGAAAATCCGACGACGTCCAGAACGACAATCAACCGCAAATCCGCTGAATTTTCACGCGGCAGCCACTAAATAATGACTGACATTGGCGCACACTCGACGGGAAGCGACCGACCTGAACTTCCAGACCGACGTGGAAGGTAGAGAACGGCACGAGACACGTCGGAAACTGAAGAGCGGAACGCAGTTCTCACGTAGATGGAGAGTCCAGCGACGTCCAGATCGCAGTCGATCAGCGCCGCCTAGCGCTACATAAATAGCTAACATGGCGGCGTTCAGCCCGCAGCGGTAAGACCGACTGGATACTTCCAGAACGACGCGAAACAGAAGAGGACGGCTAAAACTCCTCGGCAAACCGACGAACGAGAAGGAGTCCTCATGTCCGGCGCAAAATTCACGGACAGAGCATCAGCAAATGCCGAGAAACGACGAAACGAGGCACACACAACGTGTGCGGGCAGCCGTAGATAGGCGCACCATAAAGTCTTTCTATGCAACAAGGTCTGCTAATTCGTTGTTAGATACACCTAGAAGCAGCATTATTTTCTATTTTGTCATTTTCTGGCCAAACATCTGGAACTCTCTTCTCTGGTTGTCAGATTTCCCAATAGGGAGCCTAAATTGAGTATTTTCAGATCCAGGCTTAAAACGTATATCTTCCACTTCGAGTATCCTCTTTATCTATGTCTCGCTGTGTTTCCCATTAACTGATATTTTGTTGTGATAATGCTATGGTTTAGGCGCTTATTGTTCTGGATATTCTGGCATTATTGACTAGGCACTCATTGTGCCAGCGCCAGTGACCAAACATTCGTGCTGGCACTTTAGTCTACAGTGTAAGCACTTATTTGCGCATTGTGGTGGCACGTCTAAGACAGAGTTTCTTTTAATTGGACTACCTCAACAACTCAGAACATTGACAATTCTAAGCTAGTCTTGGCTCCTGACACCGCAATAACCCCTGTTTCAATTATAAGAAATCTCGGATTCAAAATTTGATTCTTATCTAAACTTCGAATCACAAATCTCCCAACTTTCAAAAGCCTGCTACGTTCATATTCGTGATCTTCGTCGCCTCCGCCTTTGCCTTGATACCAAAACTGCTTCCACAATTGCCACCTCAATAGTCCATTCCAAACTGGATTATTGTAACTCCCTCTACTATAACCTTCCGAAAGCCTCTATCAACAAATTGCAATCAATACAAAATGCACTAGCTAGCGCTGTCACTAAGTCACCTAAATTCTCCCATATTTCACCCATATTAAAATCATTACATTGGCTTAAAATAACTGAACGTATCCAATATATGATAATAACACTTACACACAACCTGTCTACCTTAGGTCACTATTAACCCATCAGCCTCCTAGACCCACACGATCATCATCTTACCTCACTCTGTCACGCCCACTTAATCAGTCATCCCTGAAAATTTGCAACCGTGCCTTCTCATACGCCTCACCTGAACTTTGGAACTCGATCCCTGCTTCCCTCCGCAGACCTGGACACTTTCAAACAATAAAATCTGATTCCTCAATTCATATAATTCCTGCATTATCTCCTCAAGTCTTCAGGTCTGAGCTTAAATCCTTCCTTTTTCTAAAATCATTTCCTCCATAGCTGTAACAACCTAGCCTCACTGCCCTTTTGGATGTTGACTATTGCCTGGCTGATAATATACCTTCCTCATAGCTATTTTAAGAAAGACTGAACGCCTAATAATAAGCAGCTACTGTTGTGCTGTTTTCCAAGGCGTTATACAAATTCACGAGATTTTACTTTACTTACTTTACTTTACTGAAAAGGCGCTCTTATTATGGGTATTGCGACTGTATAATATTTGTAGAGTCAAAGTCTGTGGATATCAGAGTCAATGTAAATAGTCTTAAATTAATTAACCCGTTTATGCCTAGCGTTGCGAAAACGCAACGCTGTGTTTCTGAAGCCATAGAAAAGATGAAAAAGAACCAATACAGCAGCTTTTTGCTTATCTAACCCCCTTTTATTTATTTGGATGTCCTTTTATATGCTTCGTTAGCAATATAGCCTATGTAAAATGTTGATGTCAAACGTTGAAATTTTGAACGATATTGGGAATATAACTTTAAATACCTGCACCTGATTCAGGTTAATCAGAATTTTTGCTTTTCACATTTTCTTCCAGTTCATGTAGGTAGTTGAAAATCACTGCACAATAACGGAGAGCTTATGAATATGACATGAAGAGGCAATTGGTCCAAAAACACAGAGATGCGTTTTCATAATCTTGGTCTCATGTAGTAACATTTGTACGATCAAACTGTAGTAATGCCTCTGATAGTCATGAAAATGCGACTTAATTCCAACGAGGACCGTTTTAAAAAGTGAATTAGTTATTTTGTATCTAACTCAAGTTGACAATCAGAGCGACTGAAAAAGGGGCGCAGAAGATTATGCCAAAACTACGGGGAGCTTGTCAGTCACTGAGATTGCTTGGAAAGTCAAACGTGATAGCGAAAACAAGACTCTAGCCATCAATTTACTTCTGATGATCACAGAATACAGGGATATTTTTACACCCCTCAACACCTCCCAATGCCCCCAATTTGAGACCGACACCTCCAATATCAGTTGTATGATTACCTTTTTTGCTTGTCAGACTTTTTGGCAGGGGACCCCAGAATTTACCTGCACCCCCAAAATTGATAATCCTAGAAATAACTCTGACATCTATATATATAATTCTCGATGTCCGACGGCAATACGGCAGGTATTGCAAGACGCTGTTGTCATTGACAACTAAATATTGTTTAATCAAAACTGTATTATAATCAACAGAGCGTTTAACGAAGCGTCTTAATTGCAGCTTAAACCCCCGTTCCCCTTCCCTCACCCCATCCCTCTTACCAATCGCCCAGGCCCCAACCCGTTCCCGCCCCGGCCCCAAACCCCCTTTCCCCTGCCCTCTCCCCCATGCCCCTCCCAATCCCCCCTTCCCTCTCCCCATCCCTCTCCCAATCGCCCTGGCCCCAACACATCCCCCCGACCAGCCGCAGGCCCCAACCCATACCTGCCCCACCCTACCCCCACAGGCCCCAAAACCCCGTTACCCTTCCTCCCCAACCCTCTTCCCTCTTCCAATCGCCCTGGCCCAACACATCCCCGCCCAGGCCCCAACCCATACCTGCCACACCCACCCCACAGGCCCCAAACCCCTGTTACCCTCTCCCTCCCAACCCCTTCCCTATCCCAACCCCCTTCCTCTCCCCAAATCCTCTCCCAATGCCCCAGGCCCAACCCATACCCGCCCCCAGACCCCAAACTCCTTCCCATTCCCTCTCACCATCCCTCTCCCAACCTCCCTCTCACCATCACCCAATCGCCCTGGCCCCAACACATACCCCCCGGCCCCAAACCCCGTTCCCAAACCTACAGCCACAAAGTTCCCAAACCTACAGCCACATACCCTGTTCACCCCACGGCCACAAAACCCTGTTCACAAACCTACACAACGCTGCCCTGAAAACCTGTACAACCCACCTTCCTCCTCCCAAATCTCCCTTCCCTCTCCCAATGTCCTGCCCCCCGTTATTATATATATATTTACTCCTTCCTAACCTCAAACCCTATTTTTTTAAATTTAAAGCAAAACTCTCCATTTCGGAAATTGTGAGATGTCGGAATATGCCCGGGGCCTCAAACTGGTTAAAGACGGGCCTGTAAGCAATGTATCAACCGACTGATTTATCTGTAAGGTCGATATTTCTGCCTGCGATCCCTTACCAGTTCTCCTAAAATATTCTTGCCGATTTCGGCATTATTTTAGATGCTTGTTTTTATGCTATGATGAACCGGATAACTTTTATGATTTCATTCTAATTAATGGCGGAACCAGGGAATCATTAATGCAGATTATTAAAATACGTGCTACAAGCTCTTGTTTTGACATTTCGAATTTCTTCATGATTTTGGAAGGGTTTGTAGGGGCATGTGACCCTGTGTCCTCCACTGGCTCTGCATATGCGATTAGTATTTTCAGTCATCTTCCTTCATACTTGTTTCTTTTTAACTGCACTTCTAAATATCTAGCTTGTTCCAAATACACCTTTTAAATTGTCCGTCTTTTACATACGGATGTGGTTAATATTAGTGTTTCGCTGAGGACATCGATTAAACCTGAATTGGTGCAGAATTGAAACCGACACAAGAACATGAATTCAATACTCTTTTTGCTCGATTCTGTCCACTTTAGCGAAAATGATTTCGAAAATTTTCTCCATTATGGAGTTAAAATCCAATTTTTGAATATGATTTTAAGGCCGGCTTTTCTCCAAACCGCCGCCCTTTCCAACTTTATTTCCACGAAAACAGGGCCATGAACGAGATCAGCTCTCTCTATCCACAACGACTAATGTCCAATCGTCAGTTGAACACCCTGTGCTCACATTCCACCCATTCCTCTACACGCCTATAAAGCGACAGGATGACGTGGTGGAGATTTCGCGTGCAAACGAATCAAAAATTCTTTTCCGAGACATTCGATCCTCGACCGATCCTCGATCCTCGACCGATGGTTCGATTCGATCAATGCAACATTGTCAATTCACGCGTCCAAGATGCACTTATTCTCATTCGCGTCCTATATTTTACTATATACCCCAAACTCATTGAAACCTCCTCAATGCCTGACTTAGACAGCCATTATTCAATGAGCTATCGTCCTCAATATGCTAAGGTACTTGCCTTGTCCACCTAATGTGGCCATTACCCATCCGCATCTTTTCTGAAAGATACATACAGGGTAAATGATACGAAAATAGTTTCCTGCAACAAAACGTTATCTCAAATTACTGGTTAATTAGTTTCGCATTTTGCCCCTCATTTCTTAATAATTGTTCTATCACGTATGCGCATTTGCTAATGTTGACTATTGTCCAGGCATTTGACGAGTTTGAGAGCACCCATCCGTCAAGGTATTCGAGCAAATCTGTTACAAAATCGCACTCATGGCATTTTGTTTCCCTAAGGCCTGGGACATTTATCTGCTACCTTTCGAGGCGGAAATATAGAAGAGTGGTAATATTATTAGATTGTAGTGCCGACTGATGCGTGTTCGAGATTCACAGGATCCTGGGCTTGACTCAACTTTCACTCAATAACAGTAGCAAATTGAATAGCAATGCAGAATTGCGAAGGTAACCATGTTCGCAGGAAAGACTGACTACCGTCCGCCGATGAATGGCTTAGTCACCTAATGGGTGATGGCAAAATAACTGGGGAACAGCGTCGGTGTGGTGCATTAAAATGAATCCCATGGAAAGATGAACCTTTTCATTATTACACGTAGAATAATGAACTCCACCTCATTATTATACTGTACGTATAATAATGAATCCCTGTGTAGAATTTCAATTCTCCGTTTGCTATTTGGATAGTAAAGAAGAAGCCAGCTCTTTTACCAGTTAAGAAGTGGCCGATCTCATTTTTTGTCTCGCCAACGTGTGAAAGTCATGTCCAGCGGTGAATGTCCAAACTTATGACGATAATGTTGGGATTGCGATTGAGACTTGGATGGGTGAACAATGGGTGAAAATAGAGAGAAACGCTCGAACTTCTTTGAGTTAATGGATTTTAAGTAAAATCTCGTGAATTCATGTAGCGCTTTGAGTAAAGAAGGTGGCTGCATATTTCTAGGTGCTTTACCTACAGTTCAAATAGCTCTGGCGATGGCTGGTGGGACAAGGGACTTTCGGCAATCCAACTTCCTAATCTGACCGATCACTGGAATTGACCTGTTGTTCTGCAGTATAGATCCGATTGGTGTCATCGATTGGCGCCTTTGATTATTGAAATTGGCGCTATGGAAGTTGGCAAACTAAATAAAATTTCTATGGTGCAATTGGAAGCGATCGCGTTTGAAATTTGACTCGAAAAGTTCTCGAATTGGTTAATCATGTAAGATTAAGAATTTGTCGCCATCATCATCATCATCATCATCATCATCATCATCATCATCATCATCATCATCATCATCATCATCATCATCATCATCATCATCATCATCATCATCATCATCATCATCATCATCATTGTCGCCGTTGTTGTCATCATCGTCATCGTCAGCCTGTTGTTTCACGACCAAGTAATTGAATTCTGAATCATTGCGTCGCCATCTGGCGAATATGAACGACGCCTCTTTGGTAAAACAAAATTCAAATTCAAATAATTAATCACACGAATATGTAATTCTGATCGAATAAGCTTATAAGACAAATTCGTTTTTCATTTTCATCGATCATAATTGGAGCGGTTTCAGCATCAGAATAATCTAATCAAATAGCGCTTTATAAAGCCAATATTTGGAGGATCTCATTTGCTCTACAAAAATTCATTACTTGGCGTCACCTTTCATTTATACATGAAATAAGTTCCGCTTAACTGCTAAGCGCTCGTTCAATGTCAACAATTGCAAGCTGTGAAGAATAAAACGCAACATGCAATAAAAGATTTCATGTTCCGCTGTTAAAACAAAAGGCAAGCGAAAAAATACTTGTTTTTAATAGAATCGCGGCCTGACAGCGTAGTTTCGAGGGCGCATGAGGCGGGGGCCCACTGAGGCTGGGACTAGTCGTGAGATATACTGATATGCTGAAAACCGATGGAAGTTTTTCGGAACGGGGTAGGTAGGGTGATTGTTCCTAGGTCTGATGTACTCTGAGGTGCGTTGTGTCTAGAGTACAGCATGCCTGCCACATCGGCACCTGGGGCATGCAATGCCTGCCCCGAAAGGGATCGTCGGTCTCGGATATTTAACGGGTCTCGCTTTTATAGCAAAGGATTTTAATTTGAAGAAAAGTTTGATCTATGTGATCCCACTGTGGCAAATCAATGCTAGGTCCACAATATCAAAAATCTGCAGGGGGTCACAAAAATCACGTGATGGCATCGATTTAAATTCTGTATGTTACACCCTACCCCTTGGCTATACGCTGTCTGGCCGTGTTTCTATTATTGCTACCCTAGGCCTATAGCTGTTGAGTTACTGTAATAGTATGCGGCTGTTAGGAAACATCTTTATGAACATGGCAACAACTCGCTTTTCAGTCATGGCTACGTACATCACGTACATGCATGCTTCGGGTCTCCTTAGCGTTATAATCTTAATTTACACCTACCAGTTCAATTCTTTTCTTTCGAATCTAAGCCTTTTCAACCTGAAAGACTTTTGTATTCATAGGTTGCGATGTGCTCGGGGATTTTTCAGGTGGACAATTAATCAACCAAGATGAATTGTGAACTTTTTTGGTTGACGATACATCGGATGTCACTTTATTTGTTGTCGTTCTATTTGCATTCCTTTGTGAAATATTTATCGTGATCTCTGTTTCGGCGACCCCATGAAACAGGACTGTTTGTTCAGTGGCGGTTTTGTTGCAATTCTCGTCATCGGCAGACTTCTTTTCTTTCTGCGGCGCTTTATTCTGATCGTCAGTCGCCTCTTTTAGGGAAAAATCGTGAATGGGCCACGGTTGCTTGAAATTCTTGATGATTTCGTCCAACTTGCTGCTAAAACTGACTGTCCCGATCTCTATGTCAGGCTTTTCTGGTTCCATAAACTGACGCAAGATGACTGGAAGAAAGCCTGCAGCCAAAGTAGCCAGCATTTGATTCGTTGAAGATATCTTGTAAATGTCACCAAACGACAAAACGACAACAAATACGAACGTTATAAACAGCGCAATCTTAAGAAATTGTCTAACTGCGATCAGAACACCGCTGTAGATTGGACCGGGAACTCCAGCTACCTGTATCTGACACACTTTCTTGAAAAGCTTCTTTGGAATCCTCGGCGTATCTTCATTGTCAACGAAAAGAACAAGGTCGTTTATCATCAAACGAGGATGACCCGGTTTCGCTTGACCCGGTTTCGCTTGACCCGGTTTCGCTTCTAAATCATCAGGCGATTCGTGCTCTCCTTGTTGGTTCAATTCCTGAGATTTGAAGCCTCGATTTTCTTGTAAACGTGAGGGAAGACCTGTGACCTCCTCAAGGTCTTTGATTCGTTTTTTGACTTCGCCGAAAATCGCCTTGTTCAGCTTCAGATACTTCTTCTCAACGTTATTGAAACTGTCGTAGCTGTAGACGACCACAAGTATCACAATAGAAACGTACTTAAGCAATGTTCCCGCATTTACGATGATTCCCATCAAAGTGAAGACCATTACTTCCACTATACACCCGATGCACTCGGAAAGTATTATGAGGTACGAGATCAGAGACAAAATGCAAAGCGCCGAGGCAAGTGAGCGCATGGACATTACCTTCATGAATCGTACATCATGGTCGCCATTTCGAACTTTGTACTTGCCCCTTAAATCATCTTGACGTTTCGAGTCTTCGTCCGTAGAAGAGTGAAATGAAGTATATCGACCAATTTCCTCTGTTTTTCGCTTATCTATGCTCATTTGACTCGAATAGAAAACCATTCGGCCAACGAGATAAGTCAGAGGCAAAATGTACAGAATGAAAACAATGAGCGAAAGAGGAACAAAAAGTGGCCAATAGACGCAAGCAACGAGCAATCCGCACAGCCCGTACCTCTCGAATGGCCAGATCACAATGTCGACAAGCATTTCGATCACCCAGATCCAAGACAGACTCTCGAGGTCCGAGAAGGAACCGGTGATGATCCGTCGAAGACCCCAGTCGTCACCGCGTCTCGCCACGTAAGCAAGTGTAACGGCGCTGACGATGTACAGAACGTAGATGCCTCTGAATAGCCAGTGGTCAGGAGTAAAATAGTAGATGAGACTGTTGTCGAAACCTTCCATCAGTCCAACTTTTGCAGTCGCCTCTTTCCTCGACAGCACTTCATCGTACTCGTGGGCGTAGAATACCCACAGTCGAAAGTACCACGGGGTAGGAATGCAGATTACCAGTAATATCATACCAACTGTACGCCAGACGCAAGACCACGGTGTCGAGGATTTGCATTTACAAGGACAACTTTCCAATACTTTGGCTTTGCAGCATTTTTTGAATGGCCTAACTTTCCTAATCTTACAAAGGAATATCATGCGTGCAAGGCTTCTCCACAGACTTACCGGAACGCGATTCTCTGTCAACAGCTTCCTGTAGTCGACCATTATGTCGTATCGCGATATCTGCACTTTAAGCTTCTTCTTCCGAGGAAGGGTTTCGATTGATTTTCTGAAATTTGAAAAGCTTTGCACAGTACGTACGTCCAGCAACTTGTAATTTGTCGAATTGGTTTTCAGCTCCTTCCGAAGAATGGTTTCGATTGATTCTCTGAATTTCGGAAAGTCTTGCTCAGTCCTTAGGACCAGTAACTTGTAATTATTTTTCGAATTTGCTGAATCACGCGTCGCCTCTGTTCTGTCGCTTGTCAGACAAACTGTTTTGCGTAAGGGGTCCTTAAGCTCCACGACGTAGCGGATGTCCTTTTTTGACATTCTTGCCACTGCTGAGGTCAGAAGCAGAGGCCCAAATAACAGAACTCCAAAACGAACGATCGTCAACATCACATACAAACAGTTAATCCAAATATTTCCTACTAGTGTCTCGACCAATTCTCCGTTTGGTCCTTTCTGGAAACATTGATCCGTAAACTTAGCGTAGCCATCGGCATCGACGATGATCTCGTGACAGATGCGTTCATCTCCTTTGAGTAACACTTCATCTGCAGCGTCTTTAAAATCACGGCTAAGCAGAAACAACAGCTGCGCCACCATCTGAGTCTCATTCAGAGCACTGGCACAACCGTCCGGTACGTCCTGCATTTCCACGACCAGAAAGTCAGTTCCGAAGGTCAGCGTTCGAAGTGAAAATATTCCATAGTTGAAAAGAAAAGACAAAAGTGCTTGTCCATGTCGTGAAGATGCTCGGGCCCAACTGTCCAGTCTGTAAGAATTCAACGATATGGCAGATAGAGGGTTGACCGAGTAATTAGGAAACGTCAACTGATATTCCAGTAGATTAATTATGTCCTTGGAGAATTTTGATAAAATTTTGTCTGAAATACTGGCATCAATGGCTTTCAGCTTACACGCTTCTATACTCTGTGATGCTGTGCTTTCGCCATCAGATATATGCAAAGTCACCGTGGTGTCTCGTTGATTTCGTGTCTCAGAATCCCTCAGATGAAATTGGGAATTCGCTGAATAACTAAAGTTTGTCTTTTGATGAAGCGGTCCGGTAGAAAGATGAGAACTGTTTACCTCCGGTGCTAAAATGGGCCATGTGATATTCGAAGTTTCACTTGATAAGCTATTTGCGATTGAGAAGAGGGATATACCTGATAACAGAACTGCTGACAGAAGTAGAGAGGAGGAATTTTCGAACGCTGGTTTTCTTTTCCCATTCATTCTCATTATATTTCAGTATCCGCTGTGCGCTACAGTCAAAAAATTATGCATCGGCCGCATTCATTCGAACTAAATCGTCTCAGAAGGAGTTGCTTATCCGATTCAGAAATGACTGAAATCTGCTGTGAAAAATATTATGCAAAACAAACCCACTCAATTAATTTTATTCATCTTTTCATCGTTTGCTGCACCAATTACATAATGTATTGTAACTGGTGCAGCACATCGTAATAATCCACTTTAACTGAGGCGTTTTATATTATATATATAACAATTTTATAGTATATTTTTTATATATATATTATATATATACAAAATTTTTATATTATATATAATAATATATAAAAACATTCGTTCTTCTCAAAATGAAGTGGCGGCTCCAGTATTTGATAAATTAAAAACCGTTGGGGTGGCAACTTCTAAGCATGGGGCCAACTAGTTTCGTGAACTTCGGACTAGTTTAGTTACTTCAAATGAGTGTACTAAAGTAGGGGAGCTATTTCGGGCCAGACATTTAATAGGGGCACAGGCCGTCGGGTCCCATGTGTAGCCGCGTCTGAGGGACAAATGCAGAGTAAACAGATGGGTGGATATTTAACGGACCACAACATGAATTGCAGACAAGTAGTTGTTAGTAGTGTGTCGAAGTAGGTAAAACAAAGTGAGTGTTCCAAAGGGACGCAAGTGGTTAACTCTGACCTGTGCCATAAGTTAGAATCTAATGTCTGTGTAACTATGTTGACCAATGAGCAATTTAAATATACTTACTAGATAATTAATATAATAAAAATTATCAGCACATGGTTTAGGCCTTAGTAAAGCATGCATTTCCCGGCAGATTGTAGATTCACGACGACTATTATCGTGAATATTTATGAATAGTTGTTCATGTCAGCATCATTGAATAGTGCAGCCGCACAAGTACTACTGTCGCCGCCACCGGAGAATCCTTAAGTTATTTCCGCTTCATTTCCGTAATCAACCTAAACGGAGCGACTTAACTGCTTAAAATGTGAATGGACAAGACCGCGAAATTGCCGTCAAGTTCGGTACGGGGCACCTAATGTCTTGCAGATATTTATAGAGTTGATGCCTTTGCATTATAGTTGTCAGGTCCTCCCACACAATAACGATATTCTGGAATAACTTACTCGCAAATTTACAGCTTCAATCGATGCGCTGTTCTAAGTGATCCTTTGGCAGGCTACGCAATCTACAGTTCTGCACAACTAACGAAACGGCCCTTCTGAGGATTTTCGACTACATCGTTGAAGCGATAGCCGACGGGGACTTGGCACTGTTTGGTCTCCTGGATCTTTCTGCAGCCTTCGACACCGTCGATCACGACATCCTTGTGCGTCGGCTCGAATTATCCTTATCAATGGGGAGCGCTGTCCTGGATCTTACCTCGCAGGGAGATCACAGGTCGTCAACTGGTCTTCCGGCGTACCAGTTGGGCCGGCTGCAATCAGTCTTGAATGCATCGGCTCGTTTGATCTTTGGCGCCAGGTGGCATAACCACGTCACCCCATTATTAAGGGACAAGCTACACTGGCTCAAGGTGCCCGAGCGAATCATATACAAACGCTGCTGGCTGACATTCCAAACCCTGTACGACACCTCCTGCCCGGAGTACTTGTCGACTCTGGTGCGAAGACGGGATCACACAGACCGACTCCTGCAGTTTCGATCCAGCAGTCGGTCCATACTGTATGTCCCTCCTCCGTTGAAGACAGTGGAGCTTGGAGAGAGATCCGTGTCGAACGGGAATCCCCTCGTGTGGAACGCGCTTCCGGACGATGTGACCAAGGCCAGCTCGGCCGGGACTTTTGCATGCAAGCTTTTAAGACGCACTTATTTAACCCCTTACCTTGATTAGATTATTATTATTATTGTTGGTCAGGAATTTAAATTAGCAAGTTAACAACGTTTATTAACTGGGTTTACGTTATTGAACTGCTCATTAAGTTGGAACGGAACACAGTAGGAAAATCCTCACTGACAATCAGGACCAGCAATTAATTCATCAATAGAACCACACCATGACCATAAACTGTAGTTTACTCTATGTTCTTTGATATCTCTCGCTCATCATGTATTAAAACTTCTATAGCGTCTGTCATAATAATATTTGTAAGTAAAATATTAGTTTGAAATGTATCCTTCTCAACTGTGAATTGAACAAAGAACATAAATGTGGCAAGCCTTAACTAAATGATCCTTAACACATCGATATGTGAATTTCAGATTCATTTTGAAAGATAGGCTAGTTCAGCTGAAAATAAATTTAAATTTCTGATAGAAAATATCTTATAAGCCATTAAAGCAGCCCCTTCAATTTAACCAGAAACGCAAGTTAGGCCTATAGATTCTTTCCCAGGATAAGCAGGTCAAATATTTGAGTTGAAACGAAAACCTGCATTCGAATGTAGTGACACTTTGTACATGGTCTACGTCCTGGCTTGCAGTTTTGGACAGGGCGCTTATTCAAATTCGTGCCAAATGATCTTCGAAGCGTGACTCAATGCACAGTCAGTGGCCTGGACGGAAGGGGTGGGGTGTAGCCAATGTAATGCTAGGTTTTTAATGTGCGTTGACGATTAGGCCTACATGAATTTCTGCAACACAATACAAGCACAACCATTATAAGTGTCTAGCCTACTTCAGTATTCAATTCCAAAATATAACCAAACGTAGGTCTAACCGTGGTACGCACGCATATGTATAAATATATAGCTAAAGACGGTGACGTTATTTGCTTGCCCGACTTTTTAACCTCGAAATCGGAAAGTGTTGTCCCTGAAAAAATTCTTTATGCGCCCATGGATACAGATATCTAAAAGCGTTTTAAAAGTCACCTGAAAATGTGAGTTCCACCTGAAGGGTGAAAATCACCCCGCGGCTGAGCGGCAGGTAAAACACCCAACTCATATTAACCACCTCCGTTTTTAGCCAAGCCAGATCGCGCCAGCAGTATGTTCTGTGACAGTGAACATGCCATAAATCAGAATCACTTTTATCAAACACATCTTCCTTGTTGCCGGGACTAGATTCTTGAATTATTTCCCAAATAAGTTTCTACCGTTGAATGACTTTTGACCTCCAAAACCGTGTTTCCAAACATGTATATTTTCTTAGGCGTATCTTGCTGTATCCTTCTTCTCCGTAACCGCTACTATTGAGATGATCAAATCAATATCAATATCAAAAACCGATGACTGATCTCTATCTGAGGGATATAATATTATAATTTCAAACTTGACGCCCATCTGATTATGCCTCGTTACATTGGACATGCCATATTGCGCCAAAAACGGGGTATCGTGATTACCTAGTTGATTGATTGACTTACTGAATGTCCTTCAAATATAAGCATACACAAAATAATATAGGCGTGTTCTAGTTCGCGGACAAGTTTATAGATATTTATTGAATGTTTCTCTGCTGTGATCGAATGTATAAGCGTAGTTTTATTTGCAGTGGAATCCTGCTAACGACTTGATATAGAAACAAGATAAAATTTTACCTGATGTACATTTAAATTTAGAATAGCACATTCTCACGAGTGCTGACGTAGGCTTCTATTTGAACACAGATGCAAATTGAAATACGGTACCTTATCAATTCGAATCGTCAATTACGGAGACAATGTAAAAATTATCTGACAAAACGGATCAATTTTGCTTTCTAATACGCAGAATATAGAGAGAACTAGAGGAAATGATTGTTGACCCTCTTGTGAGGAAGAAACATAACGATGAAAGTATGCTACACGACCGAACAATCAAATAAGAACTAATTGTCTCTATTGCAGTAGGTGCAAGTACATACCCCATGCAGATCTGTTTCTACACTTTGAGTTGAAATGAAATGAACACTCGTGAGTACAGCTTTTGTTTCGTAGAATAGTAGTCATACCGTTTACTGGGTCTAGCTTTTTATCGCTGTTTTTCAAGGGCGGCGCGACTCAAACTCCATCAAGTCGCTGTATCACCGAAGCGTGACTTCGTGTATATCGGCAGCCTCGATACAGGTCTACATTAGTATGCGCACCAGTAGTTTGCGCACCTGGGAGTTTGCGCACTAGGAATTTGCGCACCAGGGGCGTATCAGGGTTAGGATTAGAGTTAGGGCTAAAGTTAACCCTCAACCTAACTCTAACCCTAAACCTAACCCTAAACCTAACCCTAACCCTTACCCTAACCCTGGTGCGCAAATTCCTAGTGCGTAAACTCCCAGGTGCGCAAACTACTGGTGCGCATACTATGCTACACTTCGATACACGGCTGCCCGTGTTAGTCTAAGAAATGCAGTCACCTCCAAACTTCCAAAGTGACAAAAGACAGTTATTCTGAAGTCAAATTTTCAAATTCAATATGCAGCCCAGACATGGACTTGGGTCCATTTTTTCAAACCCAACCCAACCCACCACTATTCAAACCCAACCCAACCCAACCCACGGAAACAGCTGGGTTACTTGACCCAACCCAACCCAACCCATAGATAAACATTTCTTAGATCCTCCTTCATTTCATAGATCAACGGGAATGTATTCCATTTGGCAGATTTCATATTTCTGGATGCCAATAACTTGTATTTTCCGGTTGCTCCTGTGAAAAGGCATTGAAACAGGTTAAGGGTAATTTGTAGTAATTTAAAAAATCATTAATATGTACACATTTGTACAATATAACACAACAACCTGGCAACCCCACCCACCACAAAATGGAAATTTCGGACCCAACCCAACCCAACCCATGGGTGGACCCAACCCATTTCCATGTCTGATGCAGCCTATGCATATTATATACAGTACTGTCCTCACATATACACTTACATTACACATTGGAATTTAGGAGATGGATTCGTAAAACCGTTTTTCGAGCTACTTAGCTACACAACGACAGAAAAAGAGAATTACTTTTGTCCAGATGACTTCGGCGCCGTAAGCGGCAGACTTACTAGAGGCCAATCGCGCAAAGAAGGCCAAGAAACAAGAACTGAGACAAACTGCAGCGTCATTATTTAATTATTTTTCAAATCCATGTGTCCTCAACATTGTCGTAGCCAAGAGAAGACACGGCGGTCAAGGGTCCCTATTCTTGTTGGGACGAGTCGTGGAATTTGTGTTGAACTGTTGAATAATTTGAAATGCAAATGATAATAACCTCCGATGCAAAATGGAACATGCTGTACAGTACATAAGAGTACAATAAGAGACTTATGAATAGGTAACACATCGATGATGCATAATCTGATCCCTCTACAGCTATGCCCAAAGGCCGACACAGTCTAGATTTATGGACGTGACACTTGGACTCTGTTTGATACAATCCGACATACTGTAAAGCAACATGAGTCAATTCATATGTCCTGAGAGCAAATTATGCTCGGTATTGGATGGTTCCGCTTCGTTGCCGACGCCTCACGAAGCCGAGCAGGCCTAAGAAGAATGTCTGTTCATCCATCTGATATAGTGCCGCGCCAGAAATTTACTGCCCTAGGCGGCCGCCTACTTCGCCTAGTGGTTAAACCGGACATGTCCGATTGTCTATATCCCGAAACTATGCATGGCGCTATTCGGTCACGTAATTACCAACGCTAGTGTAACTTCCAAGCCTACGCCATGTTCGCTTTCTTTTGATTATTTACGCCATTTTCGCTTTCTTTTGATTATAGGCCTAATATTATATTAGAGACAATCCGCTTAACGTCCAAGTAGGCCTATAATTCCTCAGCGTCAAGGGCAGTCTGTGAAGAATAAAATGTAAAATGCGAGAACATCATTAAAACGAAAAACAAGTGACAAAGTATTTACAGGGATTGAATAGATGATAATATCTTTTGTACCCAACCAACCAACTGACTAACGAACTTGCTGTATAGGCCTAATCTTATAATATTAAGATTCTTATCTGTATGTCTCTCTGTCTGTTACCTTCAAGCGTTCTGATTGGTTGACTATTGGTAGACGGTTTAGACCGTTTAGTCCTTACGTCGCGATGCGTTGGTGGGCGAGCGTTGACTGTTGGTAGACCGTTTAGTCCTTACGTCGCGATGCGTTGGTGGGCGAGCGTTGACTATTGGTAGACCGTTTAGTCCTTACGTCGCGATGCGTTGGTGGACGATGTTCGAAGACGACGTTGCTATTGGTAACAATTGTTCGTAGAACCGGTTTAGTCGAGTCATTGCAGCGTCAGAGGGCTGGGCGTGCGACGACGTTGCTATTGGTAACAATTGTTCGTAGCTTGAGGATCTTAACGTACATTTTAACGTACACAAAAAATACGTGTACAGCGTCACAAATGGCCACAGTTGCGTGATTTTAACGTACATAGGCCTAATTATTACGTGGCGCAGAGCTTGGCTAGGTGGCGATCATTGAAATGTTGTTCAGCATGAATTCAATGATTGGGTATTAGGTATAGGTATTGGATTAGTATTATCCTGCACTGCGAGCGAAGCGAGCGCGAGCGAAGCGAGCATCGTTCTAGTATAATGATGATGATGATGATGATAATAATAATAATAATAATAATAATAATAATAATAATAATAATAATAATAATAATAATAATAATAATAATAATAATAATAATAATAATAATAATAATTGTCATCGTCGTCGTCGTGATCATCGTCGTAGGCTAAGGCTTTTCCCTCAGGGCCGTTTATTTAGTTTTCGCGCATTAAGTCGTCATCTGGCGAATGTAAACGACACATCTTATACGAAGAAACTTCAAATAATCAAACGAATATGTAATTCTGAGCGAAAAAGAAGACAAGTTAGTCTTTTATATTTTATCTACCTTACTCGCTGGAGCTTAAACAAAAGAGGATCCTAATCATATAGTGCTTTACAAGGCCAATGTTTGGCGATTCGCGTTTGTTCTACAAGAAACCTTTTTAACGTCGCTAATTATTTATACAATTGAGAAATTCCGGTTAGCCGCTAGATCATACGAGAAATGAAAGGAGAACGTTTTGAGGAATAAAGCGCAAAATGCGAAACAAATTTGATTTTCTGTTATTAAAGCAAAGTACAAGCGAACAAAAAAATTATAGGACTTTTAGAGCCCCATTATATATTGTATAAATGGTCATAGTTTGGAACAGTCGCACCGAAACAATAAATGGATTAAAAAGTTATAGAGGACTGGCTTATTAAATGGTTGGGGTAATTTAGTTATTTCACAGAATATTGCATCATAAACCAGTGCTTCATAAAGTGGTTGTAGGCGGCCGGTGACCGTCCGCGAGCTATTTTCTGCCGGTCTGCAGCGTGAATTGAGAACACAGAAAAGTGAGGAAAAAGTTAAATATTTCTCTTTTGACGATTGTTAAGAACTCTTGAAAACGAGATTGTTCTTTGGTCAAAATATGACAATTGCCCTGTTTTCATGGTGGTTTAATTTTGAAATAAATTGAACCTGCAGCCGCATATAGCATCAGTTACGGAAAAGTCAATGTTTTTGAAAAAATTAGTGGCAGCAATGACTGCCTCCGGAAAGACGAATGGGCTGCATATTCTTTTTGACGCCACAGAGGGCGCTTTAGAGGAACGTGGCAAACTCAAATAATTTAGGAATGTTTGAGGAATGTAGGAATTGCACTGTGAGTTCACGACTTAAAGGCTTTAACTCTGATTTTTTATTGAGTTGCTAAAGCTGTGCTACAACTAAGCAAATCGATTATTCTGACGATCATCGAATCCATTGTCAGTGGAAATGACCTCATCGATATTGGGCCCAACCCACGAATGGTCCCAGTCCGAACTCCGAATAGAGGCTGGCTACCATGCCCTCCTCCGCTCTATACTGATGTCATCAATGTTTGCTAAGCAAGTGTTGGCAATGAACTGATACGTAATTATCTACACAAAACCAACTAATTTTTATAAACGTCGCAGCCATGATCATCACCAATACCACGTATTTCAGTTCTCGCGCAGTGCGTCGCCATCTGGTGAATAGGAGCGACGAATCTCATGCGAAACAAAATTCAATTAATACACAAAGTTGTAATTCTGATCGAATATATGACAAGTTGGCTTCTTCGAGGCCAATGTTTGACGATTCTTATTTGTTCTACTAGAAACCTTTATTTAGCGCAGCCTTTTGATTATATATTAGAGAAATTCCGCTTAAGCGCAAGATATCCAAATACAAGTTGCGAATAAGAAAACGCAAAATGCAACCGACGAAAAATAACTTGCACTTGGTCGCCTATATGTTGTAGGCCCCATCGTAATCCTCCATTTGTCAAATCTAATTAAGTGAGGAGTAGGCCTACGATTTTCCGGTCTTCTGGTTACGGCGGATAGGCAATACAGGACAGGTAGAGGAAGGCGGGGGAATAGCGGCCACATTTTTAAAATTTAGCACTGAAAGTTCTCTGAAAATATGATTCGAGACAAATTTTACGAGAATATCAAATAAACAAAATTATTAAAGCAGAACATTTTGAATTTTTAATACCAGTTGTGCAAAAACACAGAAAAGGTTTTTAAGAAAAAATGTTTTGGCCGAAATTACTCCGTCCTTCGAAGTAAATTCGTCATAGGTGGCCGAATTTACCTGTATTGTTTTCAGTCTCGATCGAAATGTCGGAAGAGTCTCAGCGGAGCGAACCAATGCTGGGGTTGACAAGGGGGATTACAGTACAAACCCGTAGCGGCCATCGATTGATGTCAACAAAATCTGTAAGTTGGCGCTATAGAAATTTACTCATATTTCGCGCGAGCGACCGTGTAAAACTATTGTCTCTACAGATGCGGAGTTACACGAGAACACAGCTATACAGCTAATCGCTAGAGGTTGATTTATTTATGAACTTCTGTAGCGCCAAAAGACCAGGTCAATTCCAGATGTAGGTCGGAATGGAAGTGGTGAAGCAGCAAAGCAAGCTTATCATAAAATGACCACTTTATCTAGCAAATTCAAACGAAAATTAAGCGCTTTCTGAACCTATTTACTCAAAGCGCTATATAAATGCACGAGAATTTACTCGCTTAATTGCTTACTTAAAGGCAGTGTTTATTCTAGCCACTTTGACACTGGGGGGATTTTGAAATGTTTGGGGGGACAAGTTTTGACGTCTCAAAAATCTTGACGAGCAAAAAAGGTCATATTCCCCATAAAAATGTGGTGACGAGCAAAAAAAGGTCATCTGCCCATTTCCCTTTTTAAACGCTCTGTGACAATCGTCCTTATTTTTCCCCTCTCAAAAAAACAAAAAAACCCGTCGCCACACTTTGGGGGGAATTTCCATCTCTCCATGCATCATATGAAAAAAAATTGGGGAGGGATTTTTTTAATTTTGGATTTCTCACCCAAAAAGGACCTAGAATAAACACTGCTTAAAGGAGTTCTGGCGTTTCTCTCCCTTCGCGATAAATATGCAAAGTGTAATTTTCAATCTGTAACTGCTTTTTCTCGTCCATAGTTACAATGGATCTCAGTATACGGTTAATTATGAGGGAGGGGCTGTGTTTATGCAAATTCTCAGTGTTATATATTACACTGTACAATTAAAAGGGCGGCACCAAGGAAAGGGATTTTTAGCGTTAGGGTAGTGAATAGATCTGTGGAGAGTATGTTCGAAAAGGAAATAGGAGAAGTGCAGTAGGTTATTGAATGAATAGAGTAATTATAGCGGTTTTCACACAGGCTAACTCAGCCTCCTAAACCAGATCCTCAGTTGCAATTGGCCTAACTCTGGGAATTCCGCACATTCGCGCTACCCTTGGTAAGCGGGCATTTTCAGTGGCTGGGCCGAGAATATGGAATTCACTCCCAGCGTTGGTCCTCTGCGGTGAGTCTCTTACGACATTTCGATCCAGACTCAAAACGCGCTTGTTATCAATTACGGCATTTGTTGCCGTCGTTACAGGGACCGGAAAAACAGAATGTCCTACGAATAAGACATGCCGCTGAGGACTAAGATTCTACACTACTTATAGGCGACTAAGTGAATAAAAACAATTATTATTATTGTTTGTGTGCTGCTTGGTCTGAGAACTATTTTGAATTTTTGTCGTAATTAATTGTTGTGTGCGCCCCCCCCTTATGACAATACCAATATAACACATGCGGCCCACGGGGGAGCCTGTTTTTTGACATGCCTGCACAGCAGCATTATACGCTGCAGAAGGGCAAGACAGGGGCTTCTATCCCTATTTAAGGCGGGCGCAGTGTGCGCCCGGAAAAAAAGTGGGGGGGAAATATTTTGCTTTCAACACCGTTATATAAACTATTAATAAGCTAAATGATGCTACTAAATCTGAACTGAACCGAGACTGATATGGATTCAAACAGGGGCGTCATTTGGGGGTAGGGGGCCGTGGCCCCCAAGGAAATGAAAAAAAATAATTTGTAATGTATTAATGTGCAAAAAATCGCAAAAATTGCCGAAAATTTGCCCAAAAATATCAAAACAATGCAAATTTGCCAAAATCGGCCCCAAAATTGCCCCAAATTTCCCAAAATTTTGCAAAAGTTTGCAAAAACCTAAAATTTGAAAAAATGCCAAAATTTGCCAACAAATTATCTCGCCCCCTAGAAAAGTGTAAAATGACGCTAAAAGGTAAAGGTAGTCCCATACTCGAGCGAGCGTAGGGTTTCCGGCGCTGATCTCCGGTACTAGGCAAGCAGCGACGCAGGTGGCTTACGCCATTAATCTAGAGTAGGTTGCCATTACTTTCTCTAGACCTGCGTTTTACCTTCGCAGCTTAGCGCTGCTACCAATTTATCGACGCCTAAGCGATGAACGGCTTGGTTGGCCGCCGGCACCACGATTAGATCCTGGGATGGTCACCCATCCAAGTACTAACCGCGCTCGACGTTGCTTAACTTCGGTGTTCTGACGAGGACCAGTCGCACAACGCCAAATATGACGCTACTGGATTCAAAATAACACTGACCGTGACGTAATCAATGGTACATGATAGCTATGCCTAACACAAAAAATAAACATCTGAATATAATACTAAGTCTACAAGGGAGAAAATTAGCAGAGGAATTTGTAATTTGAGGAGGGAATTTGTAAAAAAAAAATTTTTTTTTGGGGGGGGGGAATTGAGCCCGGCTGCAAGGGGGGGATAGAAGCCGCTGGGGCAAGATATTTCCATCTAGGCCTATGTCTGGACCACGACTTGAATAAACTATGTAATCAAAGGAAACACACATTGTTTTGTAACAATTAATGGAATAGACCTATATATGTGAAAAGGGTTGAATAATTCATTACTTACGCCAAATCATAGATGTACAAAACATAAATATTAAAATTTAAAAAGAAAACATGAAAAAGATGTTTAAAAAAATTAAAATAACATAAAAACATTGCATACTCATGCCCACTCGAAGCACAAGATCCTTGGCATACAAACTTCGTGGTGGACATGACTGCTGCGGTCCAACGGACGTTTGCTTGGTTCAACAAATTGGACCAACAGGCTGCAATTAGTGGTCCCAGCCAGCGATGGTGCACCATTTCAGCGTTGATTAATGTCTGTTCTTAACCCATTTCAACTGACTGACGTCGCTTGAGGCGGCTTCCATTCAGAATGAATTGATAACAAAATTTGAGGATGCTCAGGACTTGGAAGTTGCTATGCAGGAAATAAGATTTTTTAAAAACATCAGGAAATTTTTTAAAAAACACAAAAAACATGTTTTAATAAAAAAATAAAAAAAACATAAAAAGTTTTTTACATCTATGCGCCAAACCGTGGGACGATAATGGTTAGTACAAGACAAGACGCGTTTGCATCTATTTAAATACAGATTATATTCGGTGCATAGCTAATCGCGTTCTTTTCATTTATTGTTATTGGTCAATTGCCACAGTTATCAACTTCGTTATCTTGTAAAATCGCCAGTGCCGAGGAAAGCATCTCGACTTGTTTTTGAGGCATTTTAGTAGAAGAAGTTTATTTCCGATTAAAAAAATCACAAATCACAAAACTATCTAAGTAGAGGCATGACAATTAACTATTAAATACAGATAGTGATACATCTATCGTCAATAGAAGTTAGGGATAAAACTTCGTTTTAGATTGATTCAGTAAAAAGTGAATAAGAAATTAATTATCAAATATAATAACACATATAAGTGAATTTATATAACCGAAGTAGGCTACATAAAAGATAGTTACAGGGACTGTTTTAAGAAAAAAATTATCACTGCACTAAACTCAGAAAATTTGTAGACATCCGCGCAAAAAAGTCGCCCGGAAAATGTATCACTGAAAAAATCACAGAAAATTGCATTTTACCACTGCACATTTTCATTTTATCACTGCACATTTTGTGTAGCACTTCACGCTAAAACAGACCCTGGATAGTTACAGAGCATAACTATGTCACAAAATATCAATATCAATAGCTATAACCATGAGACGTGGCTAAACTTTAATAAGCAATCCCTGGAAAAAGATACCAGAAGGGAAGAAAGTTCCGACAGGAAGGTGTCTTATAAAATATTCATTACTAGCACTGTGGTAGACAGAAATAATAGTAGTTGATTTGACTTAATTTCAAATTGGTTTATCAAAAACTTAATATACACAGTGAATACTATAGCTGTTGCTATTGTTATTGTTCATGATAATTTATATAGCGCCGTAACACAGCAAGGGCCAAAGTCACGGGTGCTTTACAAGGAACATGGAAACGAGATGTTGAATAAATACGTCTTTAGTTTACTCGCAAACTCTCCAAAGAAAGTGACGGACGACACGCGGTCCGGCAAGGAATTCCAGAGGAGGGGATTTCCGCGTGAGAATTAACGTTCTCCAAACTTGACAGTCTTCGACGGAGGTGGAACGTTCAGTTGGATTCTTTAAACCTGTATTTTGTTTCTTGGTTGTGATATACTGTTTTAATTTTCTTTTAAACCTATTTAAATTAGATATATTATTAAAAGGTTGGAAGGCTATTTCAAATACAGGGGCCTAAATATGTGATAGTATACAAATATAAATAAAATATATACAATATAAATATTTGATAGTTCGTACGTGCATCATCATCATCATCATCATCATTGCTTTCTGCCAACCCATTGGTGGCAATAGCTGGGCACAAGACATTTCCAAGAGGCATCGTCACCATCCTGCCCTCTGCCAGCTCTTCAGCGGCAATAGCGAGACACAGAATGTTGATCCGCCTCCTGTTTCCGTCTTGTGTCCTTCCATGACCCTGTTTTCGCCGAGCACTGGTCATGATTTCTCGGTATATCGAGCTGGCCGCAATGCCCCATATACAGTAGTTGGACACGCGCCCTCTGCTGGCACGACAGCGTACGAAGATCTTCCGCCAGTGATGCTGTTCTTCCATGCTCTTCAGTTGAATACATCCACCATCCCTGCCGTTGTCTTCTGGTACAGTTGGTCCACGGCACCTTATTCCGTATTATTCGGTGCAATCCCAGGAGGTTTCCCAGCCCAGGACTTCCCCCCATCCGCCACCCGGGGGACGCGCCTCTACGCCGTTGTACCCCAGCGCGTACGTGCATACGGAATATAAATTTTTTTCCCGATTTCCTAAGTTATGACTATGTAATTTACGTATTATTGAGAAGTAATTTGATCTACAGGAGAAAGGTGGTATAGAAGAAAGGTGGCAATAGATTATTAAGATACTTGAACATCAAGATTGCTGTTTGGTGTTTGTGTTTATCTGCAAGTTTAAGTATGTTAAGTTGCTTGTATAAATTAAAAACGTCAGACCCCTAAAATATGACGTCACAACGGGCCGACCCTTCCCCCTTTCGCCTTCCGAAAAGTCTGGACAACTTCGTAACAAATGGCCGGACCCCCTAACCGCGTGACGTAATTTATGGACGACCCCTTAGTAACAATGTCATTAATTTTGACGCTTTGTTCCTTCCCGCAGTTCGAAACGCGGACAAGATGAAGCCCAAGGCATATGACATATAACCTAATTAACGTGGTAGTTAGTCTGAATAACTTACTCGTAGTATTTTCCGGTCTTGGCGCCTTCACGGCTGCCAGCACGTGTTTGTACGTGCCACGGTTTCGTCGCCGTTCTCGGCATTTTCCGACTTTCTGCGCTTGGATTTTACGCCACATTCAACCCCTCATTGACATGCCAGCGTTGTCAAAGCGCTTTTGATTTTGGTACTTTCACCTAGTTACAGCGCTATATAAATTGTCTTAGTAATAATACGCTGATGTCTGAAAACAATGGACTGGCACACAGGTTCTTAGACTACATTACTTTGAAATAACATCAAGGTAGCCAACAGATTTAGTTTTAGATTGGCTGTGTCATGTGCATCTAACCTAAGACAAACTGTTATGCGATAGCCATCACCATCATTCTGGCTGCTCGCAGACTTAATGTGGCCTCCAAACCGAGCTGAGAGAGCGTCTCCCATCCGATTCCAACGTCAGCCGTATAAGAGCATGTCAGACATGCAGCCCAGCAGCTGCTGAACCACCATCCGCAGCCATATTCGGATGCGCAAGACCTGCTAACTGAGGAATCATTTTCGACATCTATCGTAGAAAATTTCTTCTTATCGTGATACCAACGCCATGAAAACGACGTGTTAGTCAGTGAATCACCGGCGTTGCCTTGGAATCCAGAAACATGAATCATGTAACCGTTGGATTCTGAGTCAACGAAAAAAGGCGTGTATTCAGCATAATACCACTTGAACGAATCCTTTGCCTGAATCTGTTAAAGACGATCAATTATAAAATTTTAAACTAATAATATTATTATTCTGTGTGCATTCTACTGCAAGTCAGCCATCCGGCCTAGGACAGCTGTGCATAGTTCTGACAATTTCTGTCATGTCATGTCGTGTCTTGAAGTCGTCGTCGCAATGCTAAACAGCATGTATAGACAATATAATAATGACCAGTTGGACAGCAATTGATTTCTTTAATAGAGAAAATCAAATGTCATCCAATAATTTTTAGACAAGCTTCTGGTATTCAGGCCCGCCGAGAGAAATTTCGGGCCCCTGTGCAGAATGGTCGGTGGGGCCCCGAAAAAAATTAAAAAATTGCTGACGACCCTTTTTTGCTTGTCGTTGGTTTAACCCAAATTAACTGACACGATGTTGCAACTCTCGAAAACTAGTGATGACCTTTTTTCTTGTCGCTCTTTTTCACACTCAGTAGCGTCATTTCACACTTTTCTTCGGGGCGAGATAATTTTTTGTTAAAATTTGGCCAAATTTTGGCATGTTATGGGCAAACTTTGAGCAATTATAGGCAAATTTTGGGCAATTTTTGGACCAATTTTGTCAAATTTGAAAATTTTTGACATTTTTTGGCAAGTTTTGGACAATTTTGGCGATTTTTTGCACATTTCACATTTACAGCATTTATTTATTTAATACATTATTTTTTCATTTTTCTTGAAGGGGCCCGCCTGCTCCTCTCCAAATGACGCTCCTGTTCACACTGTTCATTTTGATGCTTTTAATGTCCTCAGGTCCGGGCCCCCCTTTTACTAGCCGGGCCCCCTTTCTTTATTGTTATTATTGTTAAATATGCATATTCATCATCGGCCCGGGCCTCCTCCAGACCGCCGGGCCCCTGTGCATTTGCCCCCTGCCCCCCGCTCTCGGAGGCCCTGCTGGTATTATAACGACTTTTATTCCATAGTCCCTCAAATTGGAAAGAAATAAGAATTAAAAACAACAACACCAAAATATTTGAAATCTGCAGGCCAAAATAATAAAAACAAATTGGCGATTTTCATTCTGAAATAAACACTTTTTAAGATTAGTAGATTTGCGAAGTCTGGTCTATGATTAGGCTGTACACTTACTTCAATGCGCAACATATAAGTTGCAGACGGTTGACTTGTTAGCAGATGAATGTTGTCGTTTCCAATCCAGAATTCAGACGTCAGCAGATCACCAAATCCTTCCCTATAATCAGCCCAATTGCGATTGAAATCAACGACTCCGTTGTAACGATACATAAGAACGATCCAGTTGCTAATGCAAGGAAGCGGAACATTCGTTTGATTCAGTTCCAAGGTGGCTATTTCTTGTGAAACAGTGAATCCTGTTAAACACGGACAATACTTAACAAAAGAACATAAGAAAATAAAAACATAATTATTACGACGCAATTTTCAAGTGGTTTAGGAGACAATGTTTTGTCTGAAATCAACGGTAAAGACGTAGACCTATAGAAGTACGGCTGTAGAGATAATAAAAGACGACAACGTGAATAATGACAAGAAAAATCATATGTTGCAAATACAAGTGTCCATAGGTTTCTTGGTACAAGAAAATAGTCCCGACAGACTTCAAAGGCACCACCGAAAGAAAACTATGATGGTTTGTTTTCGACCGACATGAACTTCCTTCTCCTATCTCTTGTAGGTTTCAAATCAACTTGCAAAAATTTGAACGCTCGGAGTCAAGTTAGGATCACAACCGAGAATGACATCGACAGACGCAGCAAATAATTATTTGCAAGCCTTGTTTAATATTTAAACATTCAATCAAAAACGACTTGATACAATATTGAAAGATAATAGCATTACCCGAAAGGTGAACTATAGAATCAATAATTATCTCCCCAACAATCTTAGATGGCAGCGAGAGTTGAACTTTGAGAAAAGAGAACATAATACAAATAGCCGCATTTGAACAATGGTGCCGGAGGACATGTTAGAAATTCCGTGTGCATATCAAAGGACACGTAAATCAGCAATGGAATAAAACAAACCAGAAATATCACTAGAAGCCAGAATGGGGGGCAGAGCATGAGGCACTTTGAACATTTAATGTGGACCAGCGACACTCTGGAAAAATCGATCATGCTGCTTCTGCTTCTGATGATGATGATGACAATGGTAATGATGGTGGCTATGGTGAAGAAGAAGAATAAAAAAAGATGAAGATGATGATGATGATGATGATGATGATGATGATGATGTAATGTAATGTAATGTGGCATTTGTATAACGCCTCTTCTATTTCTACTCAGAGGCGCTCCTATAGCATTGGATGATGATGATGAAGATGATGATGATGACTATACTGTGGTTATTCAAGATCAAGCTTGCTTACGGCTAGAATAGTATTATTAATTTTGAAGGTACGCACCTGCAGGAGCTATGCAGTCAATCAATTCTTCACTGGAGTTCATGCATTTCGATCCACTTATCTCGGCACATTGACGGAATTCACCATTGTTGTACTGGAATGGCATGTCACAAGTACCGCTCGGTTTCACTTGTTGAATGGAAGCGATAGCAATAATTATAAAAAAGTAACAATATTGCAAAATAGCAAAAGGCCAATACTGTAGATTTGCTTAGTTTATTGCATTTACAAAGAATAATGGTGGCAACGATCAGAATGTTCAGAAGCACCATGGCTAGGCAAAAACTCGTGGATGAAAATCATAAGTGCTCAGCCGATGTGTGTAATGGGCCGATAGCGTCTACAGGAAGGATCGGGACTATGACCAGATGACACGAGAAGATGGGAGAGAAGGATCCCATGAGCCGTGTCGTCCTCGTCGAGGCGGGCGATGTGGCCGAACAAGACCAGTCGGCATTTGATTAGTGGCGAGGCGAGTGGAGGCATTGCAGCTCGGGTAAGGACATCATGGTTGGTGATAAAGTCATACCATCGAATTCCCATAATGGAGCGGATACATTTTGTGTGGAAGGCCTCTATCTTGCGAAAGTCTACGGAAAGTAACGCCAATATTTCTGCGGCATAAAGCAGCATTGACATAACGAAGATCTTATACAGACGAATCTTGAGTTCAAGAGCTACATGTATACTTTGGTTCCTCTATATATTGCTGAGGGAGAAAATGGCTGATAATGCCTTAGGGTGTACTTAAAGGACGTTGTGGTGGTACTGAGTAATAAAGTATAATCCGGAAATAAAGCCTGTTTAAAGACTTTTACTACAATTTACCCGGTATATTACACAAATACTATACACAGTTGTTTGTTGCAGTTTATAATTATATTCGGTTTATAATTATTTTCAAATTATTGCGGAGCACAAACTTTTGTCCTGCGAAAGTTACGCTGGTAGGGGTACTTCGTTCTTTTATACTTGTTTCAGAGGTACTGTACGTAGGCCTACAGTAAGTGCTAAGTTGTAATAGCCACTGGTCTACAGAAACCCCTGCATCCGATTCCAACTCAGGTGCGCCAGAATCGAGTTCGCTGGACGGAATGCCGGAAGAAATGTTGAGGGTCGTTGAGAAATGCTCTCTCCCGCGGGAAAGAACCCCGTCGGTGGAGGAGCATATGGAACCATCTAATTTGTTGATGGAATGAGTGGACGATGAGTTTCAGAGTCCAAAGTATAGCCTTGAAGAGCAAACAGGTGTTGCTGTGATAGAAGCTTCGTCTGATTACCGCGTTAATTAAATAAATGTTCCGGGTTGTTTGGCTCTAACTTTGAAGATCCCACGTAACTGCTTCCTTCCGGTGTTAAAGTTCCTGAGCCTAGCGTCAGATTCAAGCTTGAGAAAATTAAAGGCGTCTTCAGACAGCCATAGTTGACGTGTGCAACCGTGCATTATCCCTGCGTCCAGCCACCTTATAAAGCAGACTCGATAATTTCTGATCAAAATGTTGGCCATTGCGATTCAACATATCCAGGCAAATATCGTACGACTTAGAATATATGCCGTTTGCAATAACGGGAAGTCCATCTTAGCGCCGTCACAAATCCTAAAGCATTCAATGCGAGTGTAACGACGAACAGATGAACATAAATGAATAATTAATAATAACCATTTTGCAGATAGCAACCTACCTTGAGGGAAACATCCTTTGAACGCATCAGCGTCCTAAAATATTATTACAACTATTACAGATATGGGTTGATCACGAAATTGGACAATTGATAAATAAATATGTCACACAGTTATTTTCAATGAATATGAGCATGAATGTTTTTCTCACTCTACCTAGAAATTCTGAAATTGACGATTATAGACAATGGTCATATTTTACTTTAACTGTCTAAGGGGCTGTCCATTAATTACGTCAACAAATTCGGGGGGAGGGTTGAAAAAGTTTGACAGTTATTTACAGAGGAGGGTATCAAGAGAAGTTGACGTCAACAATTTCTTTTTTCTACAAATGATAACAAGATAGGAAATTTTATGGAATACTATTTATTACAATGGAAAAAAGACTGACAAGTTAAAAAAACAAGGTCATCATCACCACATTATGACACTTGATGAACAAAAGAAAAGCAAAAGGTCTCATCGCTGCAAAAATAACCTTCTAAAATTCTTAGAGGACCCGTCACTGGTCTTAGTGGGAGGGGTCAAAATGTTGACATAATTATAGGGGTCACTGAAAGTTGACAGTTGTTGACAAGGGGGAGAGGGTCAAAAATTGTCCAAAAATTTTTGAAAATTAATGGACAGCCTTTAATTGCATTATTACATTGAGATAAAGGCAATGGATTCAGAAAAACTACGCTTCATGAAACTATGCTTCATAATTACTGTGCTTTGCTATTATTTAATATAGAGACTAGAAAGTATTAATGTAGTTGCAGTAGTGGATGCAATACGGTAGAACTATAAATTTAACTTATTATAGAACTTGATTTTTGACCACACCTAAGGAGCAATATTGGTTTATATTGCAGATTGGACTTTGAATATCCCTGTACACTGAGCATGCACTAAACAAAGCATGTATTTATTCTATGGTATCCTACCACCATCAGTTGACAGCCAGAAGAGGAGATCATAGACGTTGGAATTGTTCCATACAGGCCGTGCTGACATGTTCCGTTGTCTTTGTGGTAACTATGATATATGCAATCTGGATTTCCTTTGCATTTTCTGGCACAGTCCAACTGAGACCTTGCACGGATGATTCGAAAGGAAGAGGAATCCGAAGAGTCCGGACAAAGATTTCTTCCTTGACTAGAAATGGTGAACGTCCAAGTCGCAATCATGGTCATTCCTTCACTTTGTTGGCATAAAAAAACACGCAGGGGCCCAACAAAAAGGCAAAACATTATCAACTTTGTACTCATAGTCTGAACAATATTTAGGCCTACTCAGGTTAAATCTGTCGATGAACTAAATGTAAACTCGCAGGTTCAAGCTTCCGAAATTAATAGAGATAAGCTGCTTCTGCAAACCGAAGTCCGCTTGTGAACTTACGACTTTTCTCGAGAGCAATATGCTAGGTGATCTGCCGTTTAACACAGTTCCACGGTGATTTCATTTTTAAAGAAGCGATCATAGAAGCGGCGAAGTCAAGGCCACCGGTAGGTCTACCTTAACTCGCTCAAATCGCTGTAAAGCAGTCTGAGAACTCAACCATTCTCCTATGGACGCACATGTTCGCCTAAAGAACCAGGACTATTTGAAAGGATGTAGCATACATTGTGATTCAATACATTCGTGTCATTTATCATTGCCACCAACACTGGAATGAGTGAAGGCGATCCAATGGACGTGGTGACATTGAATTCGCGATGCATAATTCATTATATACCTTAAACTAGAAGGAAAAGGAACCCCGATGACCTGTGTATAGACATCGCTTTTGTGAGTACATTCGTTTATTAAAAAGGCGCTGCTGCCGTTAACAAAAGATCGAAAGACAATTGACTTCTGACAAACGACCCGAGGGATTAAAAACAAAGCGTATAGGTCCACAAAATGAACGCAACGACCTGCTAGATCTTGTCAAATTTCAAAGGATTCAGGATATCAGTTGCCTCCACATTTACAGACACTGGCACTGATCTCAGAAACCGGAATATTTTCTAGCGGGTTCAATACCAAGGCGGTACTCGCTAACACTTTATTTCCTAGACAGTCACGTGTCAGGCCACCGGTGTGTAGTGGAAAGTTAAAGTGATCTATGAATGCTTCAATGTTCGCTATGTTTTGATATATTATCGAAACTCGACGTTGAGCTGTGGTAACTGTGAACAGGGCTATCGAGAGGGGGGCAGGGGTGGGACAAATGCACAGGAATCTGGCGGTCTGGAGGGGGCCCGGGCTGATGATGAATATGTATAATTTTTTTAAAATAATTTTAAAATTTTCGTATAATTTCGTAAAAAGAAGATGCATAATTTATAATTTAAAAAATAACAATAACATCAGGTTACAACGTTATGTTGAGCAGAGGGGCCCGGCGAGCCGGGACTAGAGGACAAGGAACAACGTGAAAAGAGCGACAAGCAAAGAAAAGGTCATCACTACTTTTCGAGAGTTTCAACGTCGGTGAAACGAATGACGAGCAAAAAAGGTCGTCAGCAAATTTTAAGACTAGTCAGGAGCCCGCCGGCCATTCTGCACAGGGGCCCGGAATTTCTCTCGGCGGGCCTGGCTGTGAACCATAAAAAGCCGTTATCAAAAAAATACCCGACAAAGCAGCCGCACACACAGCAATCAAACGACGTGCAAAAATGAGTGACTAAATCGTTACAGAAACATAGGACAGAGCATTAAGTGTTGCGGATGGGAAAAGTGCAGGAGAAAAAGTCAATTTGTGGAATTAAGCTGCGCTATCTTTATAGAGATTAGGTTAATTGAAGAATATATAATTTTGTATATACACTGTAAGCGAGTGTTGTGATAGTCGAAATGGCGGCGTATGCCGTTACTTGTATAACATTGAAGTTAACGATGACCAATAAAACAATGATTATAATTATCAATGATTAGCCTATCATATTACAATGAGCATAATTTAGTGATAATTAATTATACGAAAATGACTTGAATAAAACTAGACTCTGAGTCTAAAACGTGGGCTAAAGTTTTGAAAATATCTGACGAGAAAAAATGGCTTTAACTATTTCGCTTTAAAAGAAGTTGAATACATAAGCTATCCGTCTAAATTCTCTATATTCCAACAGTGGTATAGGGCTATACCTTACACAAAAATTTATTTAGGTCATCAATTTTTCGCCTCCTCGGCGCCCGATGGTGGTTGCCCCTCTGCCCACTCGCTACGCCACTGGCTGTGACCAGTAATTTGACATGTGCAAAACTAATATACTGTATAGGAATAAGACTGATGAAAGAATGATTGCACTCAGAAACAGACAGCGAAGTTAAGCGGACACACGGATACACGGGCAGACAGACAGACACAGACAAGTATATAAACAGACAGACGGAGAGCTCTGGCATGGTACGCCGTCTCGCATTGGGTTCGAGGAAGGCTCATACTGCTGCGTATATGTTTAGCCTTTGTTTACTGTCAATGCTTCTGAATTTTCAGCACGACTCATTGCTTATCCACAGTGTTGTTTCAGATAACTTTAACTGTAACTGAGATGTCAGTTAACTGAAAAATAACAAATCAGTTAACTGAAACTGTAACTGAAACTGTAACTGAAAAATGTCAATAACTGTAACTGTAACTGAAAAATAAATAAGAAATAGCTAAAATATAAGTGAAAAATAATTGCATATATATAGTTGCATACTATTTCTGGTTTTTTGATGTCTTAATATAATATTGTAAATACATGACATGCTTACAATATTTTTATGTCATGATTTTACCGACGTTTTGATGGACATGCATATGAAAATATTTACATATCTGTCGATTTTTCAATCAATTAGAGAGAGCAGGGTGATTGTGTATTAAGAAAAAAACGTCGACATTTCATTAATATCTTCAATGGCGATTAACTGAAAATAACTGCAAAATAAATAACTGTAACTGAAACTGTAACTGAAAATGACAATAACTTTAACTGTAACTATAACTTGAAAATAATTTCAATAACTCTAACTGTAACTGTAACTGAAAAATAATCAATAACTGAAACAACACTGCTTACCGAAATGCCTATTTTCAGCGCAACAGACATTCAGCGTGAATTTTTCATCAAAAACTTTAGATTCCGGGAAATAAAACACAGCCCTAATATGGCAGTCAGCTATTGAACCTGTTGATCGATTAGTTTAGTCCTCGATCCGCTGTCTTTGAAGCCGGAACAATGTTTGGCGTTAGGCGCTGCTTTCGTAATATGAAATCCAACACCACAACAATACAGTTTTAGATCGTTGCCATATATCAGGGGTATTCTATTGAAATTCACGAAAGTCACGAGTATTGGGACAATCTATCTATCTAGCGAATGCATTTGCCGCAATGGTGTCCAGCCAAACTATTGTTCTAGCGTCAGCACAGTGAATCGTATGCAGACAATTGTCTACGAGCAACGGCAACGGGCATGACTCCGCGATGTGGTTCATTTTCTGGACTTGACCACACGGGCATTTGTCTGTGGCTGAGTACTTTCATTTTTGAAGAGTGGCAGAACAAAGATCATGGTCTTGCGAAAACGGTTCATCAGTAAGACAATGAGACCATTGAGACAATGACTTGAACGGACGCGATTTCCAAACAATGCAATATAATTTTTCCTTTGGATCAGTCGATGCAAAAGATATAGAAACTATTGGTAAACTGGCAAATAGAGAAAAAGAGCCTACAGAAGGGCCAGTGGCGTAGACACGGGAAGGTTGGGGTTAACCCCCTTTCCCCCTTGTACGGCGGAACATTTATATATATATATATATATATATATATATATATATATTTCCATGCAATTTTTGTTTTTAGGCGATTATGGGGTGAACCCCCTTGGCGGTTATCGACGAACTCTTTTTCAACCCCTTCCTGAAATCCTGGCTACGCCACTGAGAGGGCCGTCCATAAGCTACGTCACACTACGAATGGTTTAAGGAATTGTGACAGAGGAAGGGGTAAATATGACACGCGACGAAACACTTTCCATAGATATAAAATCTACGTGCGCCCCTAGCACTCGGCGGTCTTTCAAATAGATGCAGCTGTAACTATTTAAGGAGGTTTAACTCCTAAGTGACACCGTGTTTGACCAATTTTGCGAAGTGAGCGTGTTCTCAAAATCTTACCATTGAATATATTTAGGTGAAGTGACGTGGTCACAAGCTATAGCACAAACGAGTCCATCTCTTGATGCTGTGTGGCCAGCTAGCCGCATTGCAGTGAAAAGATACAAAATGCTTCAGCCTACAACTAGTGACATATAGATTCAGATAATAGAGTTCGTGTAACAATATCTTGCCTAAACATCTATTGGCCATGATTTACGACATAAAAACTGGATCTCAAGCAGTGGCGTATTTAGAATTTTGGTAAGAGGGGCAGTCAGAGACGTCATTTCACTGTTTTTCAGGGAGGGCAAGACACTTTCAACCTGACAAGTTACAACTTTGGAAAAAAAGTTGACGACCTTTTGTTTGCTTGTCAGGGTCTGAGGACAGGCTAGGCCAAAGACCAAAGGGGGGCATGGCCCAAATGGCCCAATGGTAAATACGCCACTGATCTCAAGGTATAACCATAAACGTAGGGGAGGCCGGGCAAAGTTTTCAGGAGGCATAGCGAACATATTCTTTAAATAATTAGGCCTATTGCCGTTGACAGATAAACTATTTCAGTGTGACACACTTATTGAGCGCCATTTTTTAGATTTGATGAGCGCACATAGTCCAGCAGCGCCATAAATACAATTACAGTGTTATATTATGTTGGAATCTATTACTTTAAAAGAAACTCTTCCTACGTTATTGTTAGATTTCTCGTTTGATCTATAAAGTAATTGCTTTGTAAGTAGTAAATTTTATTCTGTAATGCTTTTACAGATTTTATTGTGTTTTCCTCAGACTACTTTAATTTACAGTGTAATGTAATTTAATAGCTATTGCAGACCATTGCTTTGTTACGACATTAATTAATGCTTCCGCGCTAACATCATTTGGCACTATTCATCATCCTTGCTTTTTTAGTCCGCGCATCTTATAAAATGTAATGATCTGCTGTACCTTACCAACATTATGAAACTAGAAAATGTTCTTGTGTGCGATTACTTGTAGTAACATAAAGTACTATCAAATCCATTGCTAAATCGCATCCCTGTTTCCCCATCTGTAACTGATCTTTTTGACTGGTTTCACAACTGACCAATACACCTCGGCTTTAGCAATTTCAACGATGGATTGCACGCCTAAGGATAAGCAGCAACTCACGAAAGCGCTACATAAATTTACAAGATTTTACTTCATCATCATCGTCGTCATCATTATCAATAACCACAGGTTCAGCGCACCCAGGTGTCTGATGCCATCCTCATAGTCTATTCCCAGTCCCTTCTATTCAGAATCTGTGACTTAGTTTTTGCAGTTTGCTTCCACGCCACTCCACAATGTCATCACACCATTCTGTGTGTGGTCGTCCTGTCTTGTTAGAAACGTCAATTATTCGTAGCATCAGGGTGTTTTGATCTTTCTCTTCCTGTCGTATTTAATTCGGCATATATATATGCAAAGATACGCAGTTTTCTCTGTATCACATTTTGCATCAAGGTCACTTTTGGCGGATTCTTTGGTATAGATTTCACTAACGCGAGCATTTTGAACATGAGATGGATAGATAGAGATAGATAGAGAGACAGACAGACAGAGACAGAGACAGAGACAGACAGAGGCCTTATCATAAGCCAGGCTGGAAAATACTGGGCGCCGAAGTCAAGTCGGTGACAAGCCCGGATGAAAAGGAGTCAGTAAGTCATACATCACACACGCACGCACACACATAGATGCTCATCGTCTTTGATACGGACGCGTCTTTAAACGAACACAACACACACTGTAGATAGACCTACTGAACTTCGCCGTAGCTGATGACAAGTCTGGTTGAGAAGAGGGGAGTGGCCCCACACAAGCACACGCGCACACACTCACACGAAAACACACAGAGACGTTTGTCGTCTTTGATATAGGCGCGTCTTTTAGGCACAAGCAGGGCGCATACACACAGAAAATAGGTTACTGATAAATGATTCATTGTGTGATGTAATATAGCGACACTAACGTACAACTGAAACAAAGTAAAGTAAAGTAAAGTAAAGTAAAATCTCGTAAACTTCTACAGCGTCCCGGAAAGCAGCACAGCAGTAGCTGCTTATTCTTATGCGCTTAATCTTTCTTGAAGTAGCTTTAGGCAGGGTGGTTTGTCGGCCGGGCAAAGGTCAGTGTATCCATGAGGCGGCGGGTCAGGTTGTTATTGCTATGGGGGAAATGACTTTTCGAATAGGAAGGTTTTAAAACAAATGCTTCATATACAGTTATACATGGCGTGAGAGTCGCCAACTCACCATTAATCAAAACACTGTCTGAATTGTAATTTTTCAATTTCAATTACAATTTTCATTAGTGAAAAATTATTAATTTACTAGCTTTTACCCGTCAAAAATGACGGAGAGAATGGATGTTTTACAGCCCGATTTTTTGCAAATGTTCTAGCATTTTGCGTCCGTAATTCGTCGCCTTCCCTCAGTGTGGTTTCAGTTAGACCTATTGCTTATTTTTTCAATTACAATTACAGCTAAAGCTATTGAAATTAGTTTTCAGTTATAGTTACAGTTAAAGTTATTGTCATTCCCCAGCAACAGTTTCAGTTACAGTTAATTATTTTTCAGTTAGGGCCTATTTTCAGTTAATCGCCATTGAACACATTACTGGAAATTTTTATGTTTTTTCTTAATAAGCAATAACTCTTTTCTCTCTAATTGATTGAACGTTCTACTTATATGTCTATATTTTCACATGCATGTCCATCAAAACATGACAAAAATAATTTCGGAAGATCGAGAGTTTCAATGTCTTCAATCGAAGATCTTCTTGTGTGGTATTTGACTTCTTAAGTTTGTCATTTTTCAGTTATTTTAACTATTTCAGTTATTTATTTTTTTAGTTACAGTTACAGTTATTGGTATTTTTGGGCATAGTTGCAGTAGATAATGATGATGATGATTATTATTATTATTATTATTATTATTATTATTATTATTATTATTATTATTATTATTATTAATTTGTATAGCGTTATGTGTGCCTGACAAAGGCCATAGTCAGAAGTGCTGAAACGATGCGTCTTGAGTTTATTTGCAGATCGGTCAGGGGATGATGATGATGATGATTATGATGATGATATCAGTAATAGTTGACGCCCAGGTTCAGTGGCTGGCGAGTTACCCAACCCGAGGTCTGGATCAAACAAAGGCTGTAAAAGAAGTAGTTAAACTATAACGTCGTGAGATACCCCATCGAAATTTGGACTCAAAATGCTCGTATAAGTTTGATGTCCGAGCTGTGGACTTTACAGACTCTAACCCCGTTAAATTAACTCTTCGGTTTTACGCGAATCTCGAAACTAGACTATGACCTACGCTCATTAACATCGCCGCGAGAGAAACACAGAGGGACCTATGTGGGCCTACATTGGTCGCGAGGTTCTTTTCAAAACCGAAGAGAAAATGCTACCAGTTGAGGGATAACATGATTGCCCAATGCCCATATCCTGTAATATATGTATATATATATATATATATATATATATATATATATATATAAACTACTTTAGGCGTAAGATATGTTCAAATTTCTCCAATATTAATCTGAATGCTATTGGCTGGTGTTCCGACCGGGACCGCAATGTGGAAGCTGACAACCCTCCCCAAACTCCCTAGACGGGACCGACAAAGTTGCCAGCAGAACTGCTGTCTCCCTTATTCTAGAACTCTGACATCAGGGATATTTTTACACGCCCTAACACCCCCCCACCAAAATTTTGAGGTCGACACCCCTCAAATTTGGTAATGTGACAATGGTATGCATACAAAATGCATACTAATTAGCTCCGGACGTCCCCTTCCCAATTTGAGATCGACACCTCCCAAATTCACAATCCTAGAAATATCCCTGTCTGACATCGTCCATGGTAACGCTAAGTAACTGCATGTCTAACATTGGATAATAAATATCATAAAAGTGAGAAGTGAACCAACGCCATCGGTTAAGAAATAAGACAGACAGTGGTTATGACGAAGAAATCTACTAACATTTGCAAATAGCAGATTCGAATGAATGATTCTCTGGGCTCACTAATCAACAAATCTGGTTGGATAGGAACAGGAATATCTTCACCATGAGGTACAGGACGCAAGGCGGAATGCTGATTGTGATATGGAATTTCTTTTTTGTTCTTAGAATTGTACCCACTGACATCACCACTGCAAAAATAACAGTCGTCAGTGTGGTTTTATGATCTCTTCATACCATAAGAACTCCGAATTTTAAAGGCTTTCCCCATATGACCATTTCCTTAAATCTTCTACACAAACATAACACACTTATGTGGTGCCCAAGACTCTTCTTGGTCTCCGAGTTTTGCATCAAAGTAAGCAAAACACAACTTTTCGCAAACTCTGTTATGCTCCTTTGATGTTTCTTGATCATAAACTCAACACATACATGACAAAAACTGTTAGAACTATTGACATAATGATGACTTGCCCTTGTTAAAAATTAAAAAAAACACATACAAATACTAAATGCCATGAGGCACAGAGATGTAATGTAACAAGATATTTGTATAGCGCCTCTTCTGAAAGATCACTCAGAAGCGCTTCCACAGCAAATTACTGTATATTAACAAAGAGATAAGTTTTAAGTCGTTTCAAAAGAGGGCCATAGAATTAGGAGTTGCTAAGCCACGCATACTGGCGTCAAGAGCATTCCAAAGGATAGGGCCAACTGATTCAAAACCTCGCTTCAGGAACATGGAAGTTCGTGCTTGGGGCACACTGAGAAGACCATTGGTTGTGGACCGAAGACATGGCCGACCAGGGATAGAGCTAAGGGGATGGAGTAGCTCTGAAAGGTAAGATGGAGTGGCACCATAAAGAGAGAGTGCAACCACTCTCAACATACGAAACTCAACTCGAGCAGGATAAGGCAGCCAGTGTAAAATAGACGTCATATAATCACTAATGTGATCACGTCTTGTGACACCAGCAATCACCCTGGCTGCTGAACGAAGAACCATCTGGAGTTTATCAAGTCGCACCGATGGAAGACCAGCAAAAAGTGAACCACAGTAGTCAAGCCTTGAGCAAATAAATGCATGAATCAAAGTAGAAGCAGATGGCATGTCTAGTGTACGTCGAATCACTCTAAGATGGCGGAGATGATAGAAGCAACTGCGACAAAGTGAGTTAATATGATCCATAAAGGTTAACTCAGAGTCAAGAATTATACCAAGATCACGGACATAGGAGGAGAAAGAGAGGCCGGGGAAGGCAGCCTGCACAGACATATGATCAATTTTTAAGAGCTGACCTCGAGTACCAAACCAGATGAGCTGAGTTTTAGCTGGATTAAGTAAAAGACGATTTGAGTGCATCCATAAATGAAGTAAGTCAGAGGCTTCAACAAATTCACGAGTGATCTGCAGCGCATTAGTGGGGCTGGAATGTGAATAGGCCTGAATATCATCAGCGTACATATGTTTTTTAAAATTATATGGTGCAAACAAGCGTGCAACATCAGCAGTATAAAGTATATACAGAAGCGGCCCAAGAACCGAACCCTGAGGGACTCCACAAGTGACTGGCACTTCACGGGAGTAGGAAGAACCAAGTGATGCAATCATGCGGCGTTCAGAGAGATAGAATTTTAACCAGGCCAGAGGAAGGCCAGAGACACCAAATGAGACAGAGAGGCGCTGTAGAAGAATATCATGGTCAACAGTGTCGAAAGCAGCACTGACATCAAATAGGGCAAGAAGAGTGACTTCTGACCGATCGATGGCCCTATAGAGATCTGAGAGAAGATGCAAAAGAAGCGTTTCAGTGGAGTGTGAGGCACGGAAACCAGACTGGTATTTCGGCAGCAAATCATTAGCCTCAAGATATGGAAGCAGCTGAAGAGTGACAACCTTCTCAAGGACCTTAGATAAGAAACTGAGGTTTGAGATAGGGCGATAACTTGACATTTCAGACTCATCAAGGCCAGTTTGCTTAAGCCTGTCAGGCTTAACTATTGCCAGTTTCTGCGATGCAGGTAGGCAGCCTTCTTTAAGAGACCTATTGCAGAGTAACGTTAAAAAGGCAAGAAACAGTCAATATAGTCATGCACAATAAAAGTCGGAATCGGATCGAGTTCACAGGTTTTCGTAGGCATAGAGAGGATGACGCGTCGAAGAACATCCAACGTAACTTCGTCAAAGTCCTGTAGACAAACATCTGTGGTTGTAAACTCTGGCGGCTGCGACCCAGCTGTAGCATCCCTCACACGACGAACTTTAGATATCAAATAATCCACGAATTGATTTGCAGTAAACGATAAATCCGCATTCAGTTGTGAATTCGAAGGCTTTGTACGACCGAGAATATCATTGAATGTTTTCCAGAGTCTACGAGAGGAGTGAGCATTACGTGAAATTTGACACTCCCAGTAGTTTCTTTCTTTGTCACGAAAAAACTTATGCATGTCCCTGATCATAAGTACAGTTGGCTCGATGATGGCTCGGAAACAAGAAAAGGGACGCCTGTTTATCAAATCAGGCGACTTCTTAAGCTAGGGTCATCTGCCGTCCGAGTAAAAGAACTGTACGTGATAAAGCTATTTCATGCTCATTCTCGGATTCAGCATGCTGAAAAACATAAGGACGGCCAAAATTGTGGTGAAAGCTTTTCCTATGAGGGCCTGTGTAATAATAATAATAATAATAATAATAATAATAATAATAATAATAATAATAATAATAATAATAATAATAATAATAATAATAATAATAATAATAATAATAATAATAATAATAATAATAATAATTCCTCGCTACTCTAGCATCTCAGACTTCATGCTTAACACCCTCCACTGGCTTCCAATTTCTGACCGCATTAAATTCAAACTTTTCAAACTTTAAAATTTCCACAAAGTGTGGGGCCTGTCACCTAGTGATAGGGGTTACGCAGCTTACGCTCCCAGCCCCGGGAAATCGAAAAAGCCATTGCTAATCATCACTAGCCTGGACATGGTTCCAGAATAGAGACACCCTTATGACGGATGCGGTGCATATTTTATTTGATAACACTAGGATCTGGACCGGGGTCTCTGTCACCGCAATGTTTGAAGAATATGGGATTTCAACAGGGAGCTTTAAAGGCTTTTTCTCTGATTTATTACTGAATGGCTAAAGATGTAGTACGACAAAGCAAATAGATTTTCTTGACGATCACCAAAAACCTCTCAGGAGAAATTTTCTAATAGATATTGGGCAAAACCCACCACTGGTAACAGTCACAATAGGGGGATGGCCCTGTTTCCCCATAGTGGACCCTATAGTGCTGTCATCAATTTTTATTGAGCAAATGTAGGCAGTAAACTTCGTCGCAGTTTACTGTGTCAAATCAACTAAATTTTATTGACGCCAACTCTATGCCGACGACACTCAGTTATTGCATTCTTTTTCACCACCTTCATTTGAAACATCAATTACTACGCTTGAATCGTCATATTCTTTCCCATAATCACCACTTCATTTCAGCATAAAACATGATTTTTTTTCTTATTTTTATAATGAATAAATTCGACGATTGAATCAATTTCAATTAATTCAACTGTGTTTACTCATAGTCACTCCGAAATAAACATAACAAAAAACAGGAAAAATGTCACGCAAATTGAGTGACGCGATACTTAAATACTTGTAATCAGATTGAAACACATGTCATAATAGTTTCAAATATTATTGTATGCGATCTCACACAGACTTTCGATCAACTGATTACGATCGAAACGTTCCCAGAGTGGATCGGGAGCTGGCAGTTTCACAAAAGCAATTAACGCTGGGTGGTCTCATCTGACCCAAATGCCTACTAGATACTGGTCGTCGTTAACGCTAGGTAGGTTAGACCGTTAGGGAGACGAAGTCTCTGTTTAAGCCAGCTGATTCTGAGATTAGTCAAAACGCTTTAATAAATACACTCAACGTCAAATTAGATTTAAACTAGAAACACAAATAAATGTTCCCAGCTAAATTTGAACATTTCAGTTCACTTATTTTAGGCAACGTATTTTTAACGTTCGGAACTTTTACCGTACGTTTATTAGGCCTAAATCTATAATATCCTTTGGAATGCTCTTGACGCCAGTATGCGTGGCTTAGCAACTCCTAATTCTATGGCCCTCTCTTTGAAACGACTTAAAACTTATCTCTTTGTCAATATACAGTAATTTGCTGTGGGAGCGCTTCTGAGTAATTTTTCAGAAGAGTCGCTATACAAATATTTTGTTACATTACATTGTTACATTACATTGGAAATATTATACGCATAATAATGCATACGGTCAAATCTTGCAGCAGATGATTCAATCTGCTGACAATAGAGCAGTAGTTTGTCTGGAAACTTTGCGGCGAATACATTCGTTATATAGATAGATTGTCTCAGTAGCCATGACCCTCATGAGATTTGGTTGAATATCACTGCTTGGGGTCGTCCATAAATTACATAATGCGTTTCTTTTTTTTGGGGTCCGGCCATATGTTACGAAGTGTGACGACGGGGGTTCCGTAACTATGAAGTAAAGGAAAAAATTTTAAGTGATGACCTTTGACCTTTTTGCTTGTCAGGGATTTTGGAGAGGAAAAAAATACAAGAATGACCTCTTTTTGCTTGTCAAGACTTTTCGGAAGACGAAAATGGCGGGGGGTCGGCCCGTTGTTACGTCATATTTTAGAGGGTCTGACGTTTTGCTACGTCGCATTACGTAGGGGGGTCAAGAAAGTGCCAAAATTGCGTTACGTGATTTATGGACGACCCCTTAGGCGGGACGTTAGCAGAGTGGTAACATTTCACGATAGATCAGTAGGTCGCCGGCTCGATACCCGCATGAGCCAGCCTGGCTCAGGGTCATAGCAACGGAGATCAGCGCCGCCCTATGAGCCCGTGAGGCTTGGAAAGGACTTTGACTTTGTTTGATTCCTGCTCTATGGCAACGATCTAAAACTGTATTGTTGTGGTGTTGGATTTCATCTTACTAGGCAACGCCTAACGCCAAACATTGTTCGGGTCTCAAATGACAGCGGGACGATGACTAAACCTATTGACCAACAGGTTCAATAGTTGACTGTCATATTAGGGCCGTGTTTTATTTCCCGGATTCTATAGTTCTCGCTGAAATATTCACGCTGAATGATGCACAGCAAATACAAAATTCGTTAAGCAATCAGTCATGCTGAAAGTCCAGAGGCATTGACAGCAAACAAAGGCTAAACATTGCGAGACGGCGTACCATGCCAGAGCTCTCTGTCTGTCTGTCTGTCTGTCTGTCTGTCTCTCTCTCTCTCTCTCTCTCTCTCTCTCTCTCTCTCTCTCTCTATATATATATATATATATGTGTGTGTTTATATTTATGTCTGTTTGTTTGTTTTTGTCTGTTTCTCTCTCTCTCTCTCTCTCTCTCTCTCTCTCTCTCTCTCTCTCTCTCTCTCTCTCTCTCTCTATATATATATATATATATATATATATTATATATAAATATATATGTTTATATGCCCGTCTCTCTGTATGTTCGTTGTCTGTTTCTGTCTATTTCTGAGTGCAATCATTCATTCATCAGTCTTACGCGTATACAGTATATCGGTTTCGCACAGATCAAATCACTGGACCCAGCCAGTGGTGTAGCGAGGGGACAGAGGGGCGCCGATGGAGCGCCAAATTGATGACCCAAATTATTTTTGTCTAAGATAGCCCTATACCACGGTTGGAATATGGAGAATTTAAACGCCTACACCTCAACTGTCGATTACCGCTGCCATTTATGTATGTAATTTATTTAAGCAAAATAGTTGTGAACCTTCTTTGCTCGTCAGACTTTTTCAGAATTTTTAGACGTTGAGGACGACGACCTTTTTGTGCTTGTGCGAAAGTTGAAAGCGCCAGATACCCTACCTACGCACTGGTCCCAGCCCGTATAGGGCGGTACCCGGCCAGGCGGCCACCCTGCGCTCTCCTCGTGGATTCGTCAAATAATGCTTCAAAAATAACTCCGTTAATTTCGGTGCTATGCCTAAGGTGAAGCACTAATTTCAATTTAATACAAGCAACGGCATATGCCGTCATTTTAACTATCACAGCTATCTTTTATATAAAAATTGTATAAATTGTATAATCATCAACTGAACTAATCTCTATAAAGAAGGCACAGTTTAATTCCACAAATTGGCTTTTTTCCTGCACGTTTTCTCATCCGCAATCACTTGCTGTCATGTCTTGTGTTTATGTAACGGTTTAGCACTGGTTGTCGGGTATTTATTATAACGGTCCTTTATGGTACATAGCTACTACACCTCAACTGTCGATATAATTATCGCTGATATATCAAAGCACAGCCAACCTTGATACATTACACAGTTTACATTTAACTTTCCACTCGGCGCCGCCGGCCATGTGACTGCCTGAGAAATAAAAATGCGACCGCCCTGGTTTGAAACTGGGCCGAGAGAAAATCTCCCGGTTTCAGAGATCAATGTCAGTGTACTGTATGTTAAGTGTGGAGGCAACTGATGCCATGAACGTTCTGATATTTGACAAGATCTAGCACGTTGTGGCGTTCATTTGGTGGACCTACAGTAGCTATTCTGATTTCTTCCCTCGAGTCGATTGCCATAAACCATAATTTGCCTTTCGATCTTCTGCTAACGGATCCTTTTCCCATTATTTCAAGGTACATTTAGATAATGAATTATGCATCGCGAATTCAATGTCACCACATCCAATGGCTCGCCTCCTATCTTTCCATGAATAACACGAATGAATTGTATCACAATGTATGCTGCACCCTTTCAAATATTCCCTGTCATTTAAGAGAACAGGTAGGCCTATATGTCTACGTTCACAGGAGAATGGATGAGTCCTCAGACTGCTTCACAATGAGTTGAGGTAGGCCTACCTGTGGCCAGGGCTTCACCGCTTCAATAACCGATTCATTGAAAATTAATATCACCATGGAGTTGAGCTAAACAACAGATCATCGAGCATATTGCTCTCGGGAAAAGTGTCAAGTTCGCACAAGGACTCTCGTTTAGATCAGCAGTTTTTGCCCTCTAGGGATTTCGGAAACGTGTTCCTGCGAGTTTACATCGAGTTTATTTAACCGACTAAAGCTGAATAGATATTGTTCACACGATGAGGTCAAATTTTATAGCAGTTTGCCTTCTTTTTGGAACCATGTGTGCTTTATGCCAACAAAATCAAGGGAATGCCATGATGGCGACATATAAGTTAAAAATTTCTAGCCAAGGAAGAGATCTTTGTCCGGACTCTTCGGATTCCTCTTCCTTGAGAATCATCCGTGCAAGGTCTCAGTTGGACTGTGCCAGAAAATGCAAAGAAAATCCAGACTGCCTGCATCATAGTTATCACAAAGATACCAAAAAGTGTCAGCACGGACTGAAAGGAGCACTTCCAAAGTCTTTGATCTCCTCTTCTGGCTGTCAACTGATGGTGGTAGGATACTGTCGAATAGAATCTTGTTTGAAGCAAAATCAGCGTATATCCAGTGGCGGCTCCACTTGGGGGGCCGTGCCCCCCTATTGAGTGTCTGTTGCCCCCAGTGGCCCCTCCAGTTGGGACCCTATGCTTAATGCTACATACATTAAACAACAAATGGTTGATCCCATGATTAGAAGTTGCCACCCCAACGGCTCCCCACTTGCCAAATCCTAGAGCCGCCACTGCGTATATCTAAAGCATTATATAGGACCAAGCTGTAAAGAAGAGCAGTCATGCCCAGGACCGCCGAGAGAGAAACAGGGGGGTGGCAAATGCACAGGGTCCCGACGGTCTGGAGGGCCGATGATGAATATGTATTATTAACAATAATACCAATAACAGCACTAAAGAAAAGTTACGATGTTATGTTGAACAGAGGGGCCCGGCGAGCAAAAGGGGACCCGGGACCTGAGAACACATCAAAAGGAACAGTGTGAGCGACAAGCAAAAAAAGTTCATCGCTACTTTTCGAGAGTGGCAACTTCGGTTAAATCAGTAACGAGCAAAAAAAAGGTCGTCAGCAAATTTTAAGATTCGTCAGGAGCCCGCCGGCCATTCTGCACAGGGGCCCGGAATTTCTCTCGGCGGGCCTGCTTATGTCTTGGGCCCGATTTCTATGGCCTAATCTTTTCTAGAATTAAGAGTCATACTTCTTTACGAATCGCATCTTCGGTTACTTCTATATTACTATTAGAAACTGAAATAAGACTAAGCATTAGTGTTGAGCAGTTACGCGTTAATCGATCATTAATTATATAATCTATTCGAAAATACTTAAAATATAAAGCATCGTTATTTCTGAATCGCATTGTCTGTAGCCTTTGGCTCGACGTAATAATGCAATAATTAGACAGTTAGTGGATGCAAAATATGGACTTTGTTTATAACCGTCAATTTCTAAGGAGCGTCAGAAAGATATTGTAAAATAAATAAGACATATGTAGGCTATCTATCAATTGTGTGGCTCAGAGGAAAAACGGTATATCCCTTAATTTTCGTATAATTGAGTTAACGCCGGCCATGACATGCTCTAACGGTTAACCAATAGATATTACTGTACCATTCACCTTAACTTTCATGACACATTACTATGTTCCTGTGAAAAATGATTTAGAAAATATGAAATTATGAATATTTAGTCATATTATATATATAATAAACTTTGCCTGCTGATTTCTCATAATTTTTTATGAGGGGTACGCCGTTTTTCCTCTGAGCCACACAATTTTCAAATATCACGATAAGCATATGTTTGTAATGGTTGTAATAATATTTTTAGGACGTCGATGCGTTTAAAGGATGTTTCCCTCAAGGTAGGTTGGTCGTCACAAAATGGTTGATTAGTTAAATATTATTCATATATGCAAACTTGATAGCCGTTTACTCTTTCGTTGTAAGTCATTGCATATGTGACGGTGCTTTGGTGACAGTATTTTCAGCTCTATCTCTTGGAAACTGCATAAAACAGTGTTTACTACACACATCCGCTGAACATCCATGGGGTTTTCCATTACATACGTCAACACAAATAGGGGGTTTGAAAAAGTTTGACACTTGTTGACAGCCGGAGAGGTCAAGATAACTTGGTCAACAATTTCAATTTTTACAATAAGTTTAATAAATCACAAAAATTAATTTCCATTATTCTGTTTTAGATAAAAAAGTCAGTCGTATAAAATATGTTTAGCTTACAGGGGAGAGGTTAAAAGATTTTGACATAATTTTATTAGGGTGTCATTGAATCTTTGACAGTTGTTAACAAAGGAGGTTAAAATTGTCTGAAAATTTTGTTGACATATTAAATGGGCGTCAAAGTTTACGACATTATTTGACAGTTGTTGATAAGGGCAATGATGGGCAACTAACTAAAAACATTAGTTAATCTAAAACTAAATTTAAACTAGAAATAAGTAGTTAAACATTTAGTTGCAAAATAACTTTCTAAGAAAATTAACTAAACTAACAAATATAGTTAAACTTTTTGCAACTAATTTTACAACTATTTTCTAGGTATCGGGTATGTGTTCATGAAAACATAGACGATGCTTGCAACATGAACAACTGAACATATCGGTCAATGAACCATTGAAATCATTAATTATTGTCTATTTAATATTAAGTCTTAGTCTATACTGCAGGAGCACAAGTTTGCCGTTTGTTTGGAAAAATGACCCAAAAAAGAATAGCTTGAAAAGGGACTGTTGTTGAGAATTCGGAACACCAACTAAAAAGTTTTAGTTAAACTACTTGGTTATTAACTAACATTTTTCAGTTTAACTAGAATTTTAACTAAACTACTTATATTTAATTAAACTACGAAGATCATTAAAATAATTTAGTTGAACTTGTAGTTAGTAACTAATTAGTTAACTAGTTGCCCATCACTTGACAAGGGGCGTGGGTCAAAAACTGCCCGAAATTGTTGACGTATTTTCTCGACAGACCCTATGATTTAGCCCACGACCTTTTCCCTAATCCTGGTACTTTTGAAGATTGTGATTGTTGTTACCATTTTTCTTTGTAAATGCAATAAACTTTGTCAATCTATATTGTTATGTTCAAATATATTGCTATCGTTTCAAATCCACAAGTCAAACCGAGCGGTACTTGTGACATGCCATTCCAGTACAACAAAAGTGAATTCCATCAATGTGCCGAGATAAGTGGATCGAAATGCATGAAACCCAGTGGCGCTTTGATTGACTGCATAGCTCCTGTAGGTGCGTACATTTGAATTTAATAAAAATAATAATAATAATAATAATAATAATAATAATAATAATAATAATAATAATAATAATAATAATAATAATAATAATAATAATAATAAGTTATAAGTTAGATTGACCTTTAATAACCACAGCTTCTTCATCATCATCATCGTCATCATCATCATCATCATCATCATCATCATCATCACAATCATTATCTGGTTCCATCAAGTCTGCGTCGACTCCATGGGTTTTATTTTCCTTTCCTTTTATTTACAGTTTCATTTAACTTATTCATAACTACGTGAGCTGCTTCGTAAACCTACAACCCGCAACGATCAGATATTGATTGCGAGAGACCTCAACATACACCTCGAACGTACCGCGGATCGAGATAGCGTCAAATTCTAACGGATCATTCGCGCCCATCACCTAACGCAGTCCAACTGATGAACTATGAGGGGGCTGCTCGATGCTGTCATTGTGCCTGCTGAAAAGGCCCCGGATGATGTCGGAGTGACTGAGTTCGGGCTGTCGGATCATAAGTTGGTCCACTGGTCGCTACCCATAGTTAGTCCCGAGCCGGTGTACGCGAGGATATGACGGAGGAACTGGCGACATTTAAATCTTAACCAGTTCGTCGCGCGGCTTAAAGCCTCATCAATCTGCAACCTCACCGACACTACCCCGTCCGCCACGGATCTCGCGCGCTGCTACCAGTCAGTCATAGCCAACATTCTGGACGATCTCTCCCCGGTCAGCGAGCTTCGTCTACGATCACGACACTCGGTCCTTCTACGACGCCGATTGAAGTTAGGCTCGACGGCAATCACGTCGGTTGGAGCGCCTCTACAAAAAGCCAAGGTGACTGGTGCTGAGCACGGCACATAGGCCTACACCTCTTGACGGGGTGCTCTCAAGGCAAGTCCCAGACTGGTTCGGGTCAAGGGTCGAAGATATTAGCGGGGTAAGATCGAGTCGTCAGGTACTGATACTAGGCAGATCTGGAAACACCTAGAGAGCTTGTTCCGTGCGAAGAACGCTGAATGCACCAGCATGCGGACCCACGAATTTCACTGCGGAATAGTTTCAGACGCTCAAAGATAAGAGGGTCAATGACATTCGGAATCGTACGGCCGCTGGAGGACCAGTGAAGTATCACGTCCTAGAAAACCCTTTCTCCTTCACGGGCGTTTTCGGCACCGACGGTCGCAGAGGTCATACAGTAACGACTGTTAAGTCATTACAAAAATCGCTCGCAACATGAACAACTGAACATTATCAGTCAATGAACCATTGAAATCATTAATTATTGTCTTGTTAATATTTAAGTTTTAGTCTAGACTGCATGAACACAAGTTAACACAAGCGGCTGTTAAGTCACTATCAAACAAACAGTGCTTGTCGGACCCGTTGCCGACGTGGCTTCTGAAAGACGCTATTGACACTCTCGTCCCCTTTCTGACGACGCTTTTGGCTGCCTCGCTTGAGAACCGGGAGTTTCCGCAATCATGGACACATGGATCATTCGGCCGCACCTTAAGCGACCGGGTCTGGACCCGACGGAAGCTTCCAACTATCGATCAGTAGCTAATCTACCGAGAGGGTGGCAAACAAGCATCTTGTGGGCTACCAGGCCCGAAATGGCCTACTGCCGAAGCACCAATCGGCGTAGCGTGCCGGCCATTCCACATAGACTGCTCTCCTGCGGATTTAAAATGAACTGGTGGAAGCGATTTCGAATGGCCGCTTTGCCCTATACTCAGTCTCCTAGACCTCTCCGCGGCATTTGATACCGTTGACCACCAAATACTTAGTTGCCGCCTTGAGCTCTCCTACGGAATAACGGAAAGAGCCTTAAACTGGCTGAGTGACTACCTCATCGGGAGATCACAGACAGTCAGCTGGAACTGATCTACTTCTGCGCTGTGGAAGGCTCCCTTCTGAGTGCCATAGAACTCTGCTCTTGGTCCCCTACTCTTCATTCTGTATGTCGAAGAACTAGGACGAATCGTGGACCTGAGCGGGCTCACCTTCCACGCCTACGCAGATGATGGGCAGCTATATTCCTTCTGCATACCGTCCGAGAGGGACGCGCTGCAGAAACGGGCCCAGGATTGCATTAAATATCATGAAATGGACATCTGCGAATCGACTGGCACTCAATCCTGGCACTCAATCCTGGCAAGACAGAGATTCTATGGCTCATCTCTCCTAGGAGGAGTCACCTTATCGATCGGAAGCCGTTCGTGATCGGGGACGCTCTTTTTTTACTTTTGACCATGCTACTGCACTGCATAAATCGTCTTGGTTAGAATAGAATAAATTCCATTCAGCTATCTCGTTCGCTGTCTTCCTTCTCTTCTAGAATGATTTCACATTATCCAGCATAATCGCTTTTTCTAGAGTGTCCCCGATCTTCATTATATGTCCAAAGTACCTCAACCTCTGCCTCGCCATTCTGACTTCTCGTAAGATTTCTGGTTTGTTTCTTTCATTGCTCATTGAAACGTAGGCCTATAAGAGACAGGTTACTTGTTCGGAGAAGGAATTTCATGTCGGCCTAAAATAAATCATCATAGCTTTTTTTCAGTGGTGCCTATCGAAATTTATCGGGACTATTTCCTAGCAATAATAAATCCGTGGACACTTGGAATGCCTCCATAATTTAGAGATGTGCGGGTACACCCGTATCCGTTGGTACACCCTACCCGTACCCATACCCGCGGGTACGTGTACGGTAGGTTACATAATTTACGGGTACGGCTCGGGTACGGGTATAGCGCTACGGGTACTGGTACAGCCGTTTTACCCGTAAAACATGATATTTTCATTTCCCGCTACTATAGCAAATTAGCAATGCAGTTATAGAAAAATATTATTGAGTAAGGTTTATTAATGTAACTTGTATATCGAGTTCAGTTTGTCAGACAGTTTTAAGCCACTACATGCATTTTACTTACTGATATCATAAAGGAAACAAAATACGTCATTTGACGTCATCAGTAAAGTAGCAAATATAATCAAACGCAAAATCACTGCAATGGCGTCCTGCAGTGATAATGCTCATTTGGTATAGGCTTATCGTTTTATTGTTTAACTTCAGCTCCTATATCTGCTCATGGCTAAAGTCGCTAAACTATATCTACAAAATATTTTAAACAGGCCCATCGAGTCTTCTAGTCCATGTCCGACATTCATGTAGGCTTAATTAAGCTAGCTGACTAGCTGCATTACACAATGTTACCAACGTCAATGTCCAGTACTCTAGAAAGAACACGGGCCTACAATTTTCCAGGTGTATTACCCTGATTCCTAAGTCCTAGATCTGTCCTAATCTAAACATGTGCCTCTTTTAAAAAGATCTTGGCAACATACAGTATGACATGTTTAAAAATGTATTCTGCTTTCATTAATACATTAATGTTGGGTATTCCTGTATTATCTGACCCCTTCCATGAAAAACATGTTTTTATTATGTAACAAGGTTTTCGACCATCGTATGGTTTTCATCAATTCCTAACCGAATCACTGTTTCACTACTGGCTGTTTAACGTCGACTGTTTAAAGTCCAGAGACCACTTATACATCATTTCGACCATAGTTATAAGTGACAAATTGTGGTATGCAAACCAACTTCCGTGCCGCATTGAAACCCGTGGTCGACAATCACGTGTTTTGCACTTCCAACTGAAACCATCTAGAGTTGCATTTCGTGCTTGCCACGAACACTCTCCTTCGCAATTGCAGATCATATAATTAGCAAGCAATCAATTTTCTTTACACCACGAAATACAGTGTTCTGTTGTATTCGTCACATTAAGATGCAAATATTTCAAACTAACTGGCGGATGGGCAAACAGTACATGCGCCATTGTGTTAACAACTGAAAAGAAAGAACAGGAAACGCCATCATTCATTTCCTTACGTCATTAATTAAACTGTTTCTTTGGATCCATTACTTTATTGGAAAAACAGGAGAAAAAACATGGAGTTGTGGGGTTAGATAATACAGGAATGCCTAATGTTGTTGCCGCTCTATAGTCTCTAGCGACGGTACGGGTATACGGGTACGGGTACGGGTAAGGAAGTTTTTGCATGGGTACGGGTAGGTTATGCATTTTGCTGTACCCGCGCATCTCTACTCCATATGCTTTTCATCATCATCATCATCATTATGCGCGTTGTCGTCTCCTACACTTCTCTACTCCTATACTGACGTCTTTACAATGGCTTTCAGATGCACCAATGCCCAGGGGCTTCTATCCCTATTTAAGGCGGGCTCAGTGTGCGCCCGGAAAAAAATGGGGGGGGGAATATTTTGCTTTCAACACCGTTATATAACCTATTAATAAGCTAAACGATGCTACTAATCTTAACTGAACTGACACTGATATTGAATCAAAATAACACTGATCGTGACGTAATAAGTGGCGTCATTTTAAGAGGGAGGGGGCCGTGGCCCTCTAAAGGAAATGAACAAACTAATTTATAATGTATTAATGTGCAACAAAATGCAAAATTTGCAAAAAAATTGCAAAAAAATATCACAAATTTGCTAATTTGCCAATATTGGCCCTAAAATTTGCCAAAATTTGCCAAAATTGCACAACATTATCCAAAATTATGCAAAAAATTTGCAAAAAATGCCTAAGATTTGCCAAAATTTACAAAAAAATTAGCCAAAAAATTATCTTGCCCCCAAGAAAAGTGTGAACTGACGCTACTGGTCCTGATCAATGGTACATGATAGCTATGCCTAATACAAAGGATAAAAAGCTGAAAATAATACAAAAGTCTACAATGGAGCAAATTAGCAGAGGAATTTGTAATTGGGGGGAGATTTGTACTTTTTGGGGGGAATTGAGCCCGGCTTCGAGGGGAATAGAAGCCGCTGCCAATGCCTTCTTAAAACTTCAAAATCGCTTTATTGATTATTATTTTATTCTAATGTTTTATTCTGTTATCTTTATAATTATTATTTTATTGTCATGTTTTATTCTGTTAACTGTTGTTCATGTTTAACAGGATTCACTGCTACACAAGAAATAGCCACACTGAAATTGAATCAGATACCTGTTCCACTGCCTTGCATTAGCAACTGGATCATTCTGATGTCTCGTTACAATGGAGCCTTTAATTTCAATCGCAACTGGGATGATTATAAGAAAGGATTCGGTGATCTGTTGACGTCCGAATTCTGGATTGGAAACGACAACATTCATCTGATAACCAATCAACCGTCCGTAACTTATAAGTTGCGCTTTGAAGTAAGTAATCGCTTGTCATAGCGACAAGACCAACATTTTAAATGTTCGTCTTAAATAAATCAGGACGGATGAGCATAATCGCAGGCCTCAGGAGAGGGGGTGCAGCCGGAACATTGTTCCGGGGCCCATGGATCTCAAATGGGCCCGGGTCCGGTGATGATTAATGCCATAAAAAGAGTGACAAGCAAAAAGGTCATCGACATTTTTTCGCACTTATTCTTGTATGTACTTGTAACGAGGACTCTGGAATTCTACTTTGACAAAGACAGAGAAGCAAAAAAGGTCATCAACTTTTTTACATGCTTGACAGGTCAAGGGCGGGTAACTATTTTCTGAACCGGGTCCCGGAAATTCTCTCGGCGGTCTTGCTTAATCGTCCCATTGCCTGTTGCGGCGACGAGCACAAAATTGTTCTTGTTTGCGAAACAACGCATCTCTAATAGTTCTGACGGCATTTTACAAAATACAGAGGCAGCTCCAGGATTTGGCAAAGTAGAGGCTGTTTTATGGCAACTTCCAAGCATGGTGTCCAGCTGTGAGGACTAGTCTAGTTTCTTAGAATGAGTGCACCAAAGTATGGGGACCACAGGGTCCGGGCATTCACTACTCAATATAGGTAAAGGGCCTCCAGACCCTCCTGTTGAGCCGCTTCTGAATTTTTATAAACACCTAGGTTATTGAATGCAGATGGTTACACCAGTGGTTTTCACACAGGCTTACTTAGCCTCCTAAATCACCTATAATCACATTATTATTAATTCAGTTTTTAACATAACCAAGTCCATTATATTCGTGCCTTCGTGCAGTCTTTGCCTTTTGCAGTTTCAGGCGCTGGATTCGTCCAAATGGTATTATGCTGAATATACGTCATTTGTCGTCGACTCGGAATCCAACGGTTACATGCTTCACTTATCTGGATTCAATGGAAACGCCGGTGATTCTTTTGTGCGTAACGACGGGAGGAAGTTTTCAACGCTTGACGTCGACAACGATTTTAGAAGCAACGACTCTTGTGCAGTGTTGTTTGGCGGCGGATGGTGGCATTACCAATGCTTTTACACATGCCTGACATGCAGATATCCGTCTAACTTCGGGTGGCAGACGATGAAAGACCTCCAACTGGAGGTCAACAGGAATCTACGAGCAGCCAGAATGATGGTGATGCTTATTGCATAGCAAGCGAATTAACAGCCACATAGCGAAATCCACGCTATTTAATAAGCAGCTACTACTGTACTATTCCGAAAGCGCTATATAACTTTACGAGATTTTACTTACTTTCTTACTATTTATTGTCACTCTCATAGCAATTACCCAAACTTTTCAGCTCTATTTTGTCGATGACGTTTTCTATGATCTGTGTGCTTGTGCGTAGTTTTCACACAAAAATACATGTTAGTTATACTAATCCCTTTGGATATGCATGTAGGTGCACAAGAAGACTAGATGCCTCGACTGAATAGGCTGACTTTCAAAGCACTTTATTACTTATACTCTTATTCTAACACTGTAATATGAACAAAGTCAACTGTAGGGCCTACCAGAGTTATTTATATTATAAGTCAGAATTCGTTGACAGTAGTGCAATTAGGCTAGTCACCTTACCATCAATGGCGAAGGAATGTAATTGGTAATTGTCTGATTGTGGACATTAATCAAAGATTTATTATAATGCACAATTATAAATTAACTCAATTTCTTGAAGTAAAAATGGAACTCACTCATTTCTAGTCTTGCCTAATTCTAATCTGTCTCGTCTCAGGTTCAATTTCAATTTTAGTTTCAAAATTTAGATTCGTTTGAGTTTTTGATTGCTACAATTTTTCCTTTAGATTTCACGTCGTTTTCAGCACTATTCGCTTATGTTTGTTGTTTTCATATTTTTTTTAGTTTTAAATTTAGTTTTATTGCATCCGCTTAGACTACTTTATGTCGGGACGGAATATGTTAGGCTACTTCTACTAAAGCACTAATGTCAATATACAACATGTAAATCTTACAGTCAAAGTGTGAAATCAGGGAATGTTGACATTGCCTGAAATTTTTAGGCAATGTCGACATAAGCTGTTTCACTCGGGCAATGTCGACATTGACTGAAATTTTTAGGCATTGTTTAACAATGCCTGAAATTTGCTCAGATTTTCTACACACTTTGCCAGAAATCTTTATCAGTGATGGAATAGCAGCAGGTAAATGTCGGCATATGTCGAAATTGCCTAAAAATTTCAGGAAATGTCAACATTGCCTGATTTCACACTTTTACTGTAACACACACACACACACACACACACACACACACACACACACACACACACACACACACACACATATATATATATGTTGTATATGTTGTAAAAGTTGTTCAAGTATGCACTCTAGACTCGCATCAAGGGTGATATTCTTCCTGTAACCTATATTATGATCTATGAAAAATAGTTGGCCCCGATGCTTAGAAGTTGCCGCCCCAACTGCCCCCCACTTGTCAAATCCTAATGCCGCCACTGCATATAGCATAGACATCAAGAAAACACTAGATTTCCACACCTTGGAACAATGGGGATCTGGAAGTATGTCAAGACAAGAACCAAAAACATGAGGAAAGGGGCCGTCCATATAGTACGTACGCAAAAAGTCATATTTTCGACCCCCTTCCCCTGTTGCAACCGTACATTTTTGTTAACCCCATATGCGTACGTACAAATTAGCAAACACCCCCCGCACGTTGAAAATTAATTTTTAGCCATAGCCAAAAAGCATTTTTGTTACTATTAATTTAAAGGTTTTTAATATTTAAATAACCGTGGGAACAATAGTCAGGACCCTTTGTTCGACCGTGAGAAAGTAATTTTGTTCAAATCAAATGTTTGTGTGAATATACCAGCCTTCTATCTATTTATAAATTTGAATGTGCATACGTACAAATTCAGTCGTGGATCCCCCTCCCCCGTACGCTTCCGTACGCAAAATCGCCTCAATCTCAAACCCCCTCCCCCCATCGGTGCGTACGTACTATATGGACGGCCCAAAACCCAGTGGAAATTTCCTTAAAACACCCTGCTCAAAAAATATGTCACTTGATCGCAACTCAGGAGTAAATCACAAATTCTCATATAAAGGAACAAAAATCAGCAAAATTGAAGAAGAAAAATTAGTCATTGAAAAACTACAAAACATTCCAACATATATAGGCCTAATGACAAAGAAAAGAAGACAAAGTCAAATTTCATTTTGAATGGCATTTAGTTAGAATTTTAAAAATCACTGTTATTGAAGTTGAAATCAACACAATCAAAAGAATTATGAATTTCATGACCAGTATTACATACTTACTTTAAACAGGAAAAAATTACTTAACTTTAAATATTTCTTATAGAACAATACTACATACTAAATTACTTACTCTAATATATACCCACTTGCAATAAAATCAACAGATTAATTAATCATTTGATAAAGTCCAAATCATCTCACTTACAATGTCAATTAAAAAACAATTATTAATTAATCATTTGAGTATGTCCAAACCATCTCAAACAGTTCCCTCTTACTTCATCTGCATTAGACTCAATTCGAAGTTTATTGCTCAGTCCAGTGATGGCAATTTTTCCCTTTAATTTTTCATTGAAAACAATTACGTGACAATCAGAATGAAAAGTTAAATTCGGAAATAAATCACTATCAGCAAAATGAAGAGGACAATGTGTTAAAAATTGGCTTCTTCTACAAATATTTCATCACAAACACCATATCCAAATGGTTTAACAGCAAAATACGATTTCTTTTCTTGTTTATTCCAAATCATACGAACAGAATTTTGGCCAACATCAACATTTTTAAGATGCTTCAAGCGAAAATCATCGGTGGAAGACGATTTCTTAGAAATTCTGTGACAGCTTTTGTTCATGCTGCATTCTGTAATGTCTCATCACATATGCTCTACAACTGAGTGCTTTGCCACAAACAACATATGAAAGCTTGTCACGGGAAATGGAGAGGAAGAGGACCAGCGTCAACGAGGAACTGTGGGAACTGTGCCAGAGCGAAGGAGCCGAGTTCCTGAACGCTGACTTCGATGTTTGGGACAGGTATTTGGGAAAGGATGGGCTGCATCTCAACAGGTATGGTGCAGATAAAATAGCTAGGAAATATTTGCATGTGTTAAATGCTGCTGTAAGGCTTTAAACTAAGTAGGTTGACAGTTAGAGACAAAGCCATATGTCTAAGTGGTAAAGGTGATAACAAATATAGAGATAATATGGACGTAATTAGGCATAAATCTAGGGGTGACATAGAATATGGTTTCTCTAGCTGTCACAATTATAACACAGATGAAATTATTAATAACGGTAATGTAGTTAGTATGTCAGGGTATGGAAAACCACTGAAATGTTTTTATGTAAATGCTAGGAGTTTGATTGGGGTTTTTAAAATGGCCGAGTTGGAGATGCAAGTAAAAGTTATGAGTCCAGACATTATCGGAATCACAGAATCGTGGGCCAAGTGTGACATTGATGATACCGAACTAAATTTACAGGGATATGCTATGTTTAGAAAAGATAGGAAAACCAGAGCAGCAAAGGTCATGGAGCAGGGGGTACTACTTTACATTAAAGAAGGCTTGCATGCCATGGAGCGAACAGACATAGAAAATGATCACTTCAAGGAGCATATATGGTGTGAAATCAGAAGTCACCGAGAGAGAAAATATTGGTAGGGGTTTGTTACAGAACACCAAGTGCTATGGAAGAAACAGATAATGGAATGTTTGCTTTATTGAACAGGGTATCAAGAGAAAATGTTGTTATAATGGGTGACTTTAATTATCATGTAGACTGGGAAACGCTGGATACAGAGAGATCATGTGATAGGAAATTTCTGGACTGTGTCAATGATAATTTTCTGTTTCAGCATGTGACAAGGCCAACAAGAGGCAACAACATATTAGACCTGGTTCTAACAAGAGAGGAGAATATAGTTTCCAACGTGGAGGTTGGGCAGAATTTTGCAACAAGTGATCACCAAATGGTCAGTTTTACTATTAACTTTGGGATTGGTCAACAAAAGCAGTTTCTGGATAGACGTAACTTTTTAAGGGAGAATATGACCTGGCAAGGAAGATGATTACAGAAATGGATTTGGAGAGGGAGATAACAGGAAAAGACACCGAGGAAGGCTGGAGCATATTTACCAAATGTATGTCCAAAGTCATAGAATTGACCATTCCCAAACAGAAGAAAATTAATAACAAACTTCCTTGGATAACAAGAGAAGTGCAACGAAAAAGAAGGGCGAAAAACAAAGCGTGGAGGAAACTAAGTAAACTCAGATTAGCAAGTAAAGGAAATGAGCAGAATCAGCACAGACTCAAGATCTTGGAGGAACAGTATACTCAGAAAAGAAAAGCATCAGCAGTTACTAACAAGATGGCTATTGCAAATTTTGAAGGTAGATTAGCAAAAATATAAAACAGAACAGTAAAAGTTTCTACAAATATTGTAATAGAAAGTTGAGACGAAAGGACACAGTCGGTCCCCTCTTGGACAGCGCAGGATGTGCAATAACAGACGATGTAGAAACTGCACAGATTCTAAATAACTATTTTTGTTCAGTATTTACAGAGGAAAATACAAATACTATGCCAGAAGCCAAAATTGTGTTTGATGGAAATGAAGAAGAAATGCTAACAGATATAGTGTGTACAAAAGAATGTGTTATCAAGGTTTTGACCAATTTAAAGACAGACAAGAGCCCAGGATTAGATGGCTTACATCCAAAGTTTCTTTACGAGGTTCGAAATGAAATAGGACATGCAATTGCTTTGATAATCAATGAATCACTCAGAACTGGAATAGTACCACAAGACTGGAGAGACGCATTAGTCAGCCCACTGTTCAAGAAGGGAAAACGAAGTGATCCAAGCAATTACAGACCAGTGAGCCTAACATCTGTAATCGGTAAAGTTATGGAAAAAATACTGAAAGAAACCATTTTGGAGCATTTGACTAGGCATAAAATTGTTAAAGATAGTCAGCATGGATTTACTAAGGGGCGTTCATGCCTGACCAACCTGTTGGACTTTCTGGAGGAGGTTTTTGATAAGCTAGACAAGGGCAAGGCAGTAGACATAATATATTTAGATTTTGCCAAAGCTTTTGATAAAGTACCCCACATAAGGCTGGCTGCCAAACTGAAGTCCTGTGGAATAAGGGGCAATATTCTCAGATGGATTGAAAATTGGTTGAAGGGAAGAAGACAGAAGGTTGGCATTAGGGCAGGCCATTCGCAATGGGCAAGAGTTATCAGTGGAGTGCCTCAGGGCTCAGTGCTTGGGCCATTGCTTTTTCTAATATATATAAATGATATCGATGAAGGATTACTGTCCAAAATTTCAAAGTTTGCCGATGATACAAAGTTATGCAGAAATATAGACTCGGAGGATGATGCAAAAATTTTACAAGAAGATCTAATGAAATTGTTTCAGTGGTCTGTGGACTGGCAGATGCTTTTCAATATTGATAAATGTTCTGTAATGCATGTTGGGAAGTCTAATAATGGTAATGAATATTCTTTAGGGGGGAAGGTTCTAACCATAACAGAAAAAGAAAGAGACTTGGGGATAATCACCCATAGAAGTATGAATCCATCTCACCAATGCATGGAGGCAGCAAAAAGGGAAACCAAATGTTGGGAATGGTGAAAAAGGACAATTGTGAGTCGTGACAAAGAGATAATCATTAAACTTTATAAGTCATTAGTAAGGCCTCATCTGGAATACTGTGTTCAGGCTTGGAATCCATTCTTGAAAAAAGATATAGAACTTTTAGAAAAAGTGCAAAGAAGAGCAACGAAGATGGTCAATGGGTGCCATAATTTAAGCTACGAAAAAAGACTTCAATATTGTGGACTGACAACATTAGAAAGGAGAAGAGAAAGAGGGGATTTGATAGAAACATACAAAATAATGACTGGGAAAGTAGATGTGCCTTATGATCGATTCTTTACATTGGCACACTATAGCAGCACAAGAGGCCACAAGTGCAAATTGTTTAAGCAGAGGGTTGGTCCAAGAAAGAAAAACTTTTTTAGTGCAAGGGTTGTGGACAAATGGAACAGTTTGGACGAGGTGGGAGTGACAGTTGAAACAGTGAACGGATTCAAAGGCTATCTAGATAAACTAGGTTATTGAATGCAGATGGTTACATCAGTGGTTTTCACACAGGCTTACTTAGCCTCCTAAACCACTTAAAATCACATTATTATTATTAAAGGTGTCTTTCCACTGTGAATTCTTTCATGACTTTTAAGAGCGTCTAATTGAATGAATGCCTTTGGGCATATTTTACATACATATGGCTTTTCTCCTGCATGAATTCCTTCATGCCGTTTAAGACTACCTAATTGAGTGAATTCTTTTCTACATGTATTGCAAACATGTGGCTTTTCTCTTGTATGAATTCTTTCATGTTGTTTAAAATCACCTAATCGACTGAATTCTTTTCTGCATGCAGTGCAAACATATGGCTTTTCTCCTGTATGAATTATTTCATGCTGTTGAAGGTGACCTAATGTACGGAAAGTTTTTTCTGCATGTATTGCAAAGATAAGGCCTTGCCCCATTTCTTGTCAGAATACGAGTCCAGCTCTATTTGCTCAATAGGAAATATTCTGATTGACGCCATTTTGTCTGATGGACAAAAGAATTTTGATGTTTGAATTTAATAAACTCATTTAAACTTTTGGAGATATTTTCTTGTAAGTTTAGTTATCGACCATAAGTAATGTAAGTTTTGATATTATTTATGTCTTGAAAAGGAGCATTGATGAAAGTTGTTTCACAAGATACATATAGGATTACAAGGCGAATGTATTGTGGGCTCAGTTGATTTATATAGCGCTTTCGTTTTTTAACAATAGGCGTTTCGAATTTGATTTTTTGTAGAATATTTCGAGATAACAATATTAAATTACAGATTGTAATAAGTCTATGCTAAATGAAGTTTATGATGTTTAGGCACACATGTAAAATCTCATAATTTCAACTTCAAAAGAATGAGTTTGGTCTGAGATAGACTATTTACAGTACTTATGTACCCATGACTTACATAATACCATAGAGTAATAGGGTACATCATGATGATGATGATGATGTACCCTATTACTCTATGGTATTATGTAAGTCATGGAGTAATGAGGGAGCGCTGAAAATGCAGGAGGGGAAAATGACGGACGCAAAAATAACAATAACGTGAAAATGCAGGACTGGCAAATGACGGACCAAGTGGCATGGCCTGAAAATGCAGGACGGGAAAATGACGGACCAAGTGGCATGGCCTGAAAATGCAGGACGGGAAAATGACGGACCAAGTGGCATGGCCTGAAAATGCAGGACGGAAAAATGACGGACCAAGTGGCAGGGCATGAAAATGCAGGACGGGAAAATGAAGGACCAAGTGGCACGGCCTGAAATTGCAGGACAGGAAAATGACGGACCAAGTGGCAGGGCATGAAAATGCAGGACTGGAGCAAATTAATTATATACTAAGCCGAAAAACTAGTGTCAATGACTAAGGATAGGCTTAGGGAGTAGATGTCTTAAGCGATAGATGTATCCAAAGTGAAAAACTGTGATGCCGAATAATCAATAAAAATGCTACATATAAGAAGGCAATTAACACATAAGCATCCTCAAGTGATTGACTATACAATGATATAAGCTATAGCATGGGAGCGTGGTTCAGTGGTTATGTGTGCGTGTGCTTTGCGCTCACTCTGACAGTTATCAATTTAAATCCGAAAACAAGTTACGTCAATTACGGGCGCAGGGGAGACGGCGCCTAGCCAAAAAGGAGAGAAAAAAATGCGTCACATACAAAAACGTGTATATGTGCCAACAAAAAAAGTTACGTTCTGCAACCGTCGCCCTCCAATAGGTGTGTATGTGTGTGTGTATGTGTCTGTGTGTGTTTGTTTGTGTTTGTGTGGAGAGATAAGTCAGATATGCGAGAAATGTCGCAGTCTACATAGCCATATTTAAAAATCCAAATGGCGCCAATTAACACAAAAAAGGCGACTTATTAGTTTTCTTATTACGTGGCGTTTTGTCGCTCACTTCTGTAGGTTATAACATTTTATATTTGCAATTTGCTGACCATTTAAAAACGTCCCTTCTATCATTGTTATGTCATCATGTATCGAAGTGGCCTGCCACTTGGTCCGTCATTTTCCAGTCCTGCATTTTCAGGCCATGCCACTTGGTCCGTCGTTTTCCAGTCCTGCATTTTCATGCCCTGCCACTTGGTCCGTCATTTTCCTGTCCTGCATTTTCCCGTCCGGCATTTTCAGTCGACCCAGTAATGATTCGATAATCGGTTCGTATGACCTGTCAATTTTCTTAGCACTTTAGTTAATGTCAACTGTAATAATTATTGTACCAAATGTTATCATGACTACTAAGGTAAGGTTGCTAACGGTTAACTGGTTAACCAGTCCTAAGAGCAAGGACCAGTCCTTTTAACTTTGGCCGGTTAACCGTAATTTCAATTTGAAAACATCAAAACGCTTTGTTGTAGCCGCCGCGCAGGATGCCGGCATAGGCGCCGGCGGCATCAAAGCGCTTTGATGTTGGCACTACACCAGACTGCTGCTAATGAGCGTTTAACCGGTTAACCGGTTAACCGGTCTTTTTTGAACGGTTAACCGGTCCTTCAAAACCAGCTGTCTTAGCAACCTTAATGGCTACTTTGTTTTATCATGCTCAGAGAGCTGGGAGAAAATGACGTAAACTTCTTTCATATGAAACTATTGCAAAGTGCTAACGGCCCTCTTTGACCTAATTTGTATATTTCTTCTGTTATTGATATTATTTCAGTGCTTTGATTCTCCTGCACTTTATACAGTTTTGTGTACTAGGCCTACTGTAGTTCATATTAATACTATGTACAAATCTGGGCTGTGTCATACCATAAAGTGTCCTAGCCGGAAAATGTCCTTCCAGAAACTTAATTACAACCACAGTGTCTCGCAGACGGTTCACAGCACCATACATGTACCTAGAAATGTGTGGGTTGCCAAAAAAAAGTGACTGGCTCATTCTAAAATAATCTGTGACAAATGTCAATGTTAAAGAGATTATCGGCAATTCATAAGCTTTCATGCATAGGCCTACCAGGGATTAACTTTGTTCTTGATTAATTGCAATCAACACTTTGAACCACTGTACTAGTGGCGAACGTTCTTCTAATTCGACAGACATTACTGTTGTTGTGAGGTCCTCTCTTGGAATGGAATTTGATTCTTTTTAAAGTTCCTGGCCGGACATTTTTTGGCTAGGACACTTTATGGTATGACACCGGCCAGATTTGTACATAGCACATTTTATCGTTTGAATTTAAGGTTAAATTTTAGAATTTGTTTCATTTAACTACTCGCGATATTTTTCGAGTAAGTTTTCTCCAGTTATTATTGCCTGTCCATTAGCCGGCGCTTGAGACAATAAAGTAATTTATTGACATGACAGGACATCTTTATTTCTTTCTTCATAATTTCTCCACAATTTCCATAAAAGATAAACAGATTGATTGATTGATTGATTGATAAGTTCATTTATATGGCACACTTAACATTCACAATTGCGCCGCGGCCAATTGTTCAAAAAAGTACGTCTTCAAATGTGCGAGGAAAGTGGTTCGAGGGGTTTTGTCGTCTCATAGAGATGGTGGAAGGGCGTTCCAACTGGTCGGACCTGTTGCCCTGAAAGAACGATCACCCATTTTATTTTTGGTCCGCGGTGTCCACAGAATGCGGGTCGTATCAGACCGCAGATCAAAGGGTCTGCACAGTGATCGAATTGGTCTGCACTCGTTGGTAAGATAGACCGGAGCTTCTCCTCAGACACTTCTCATAACAGAATAACATATACATAAGCCTATGTACTTATCTAATAATAACATAGTATTTACTCAGAGGAAGATTGAGAAAGAAATAAAAATGGTTACTGAAGGGATCATGGATCCCGCATGAGTAACCAGTGCCTATTATTATTATTATTATTATTATTATTATTATTATTATTATTATTATTATTATTATTATTATTATTATTATTATTATTATTATTATGACAATTTATATAGTGCAATAAGCATAGCGAAGGCCAAAGTCAAGAGCACTTTACAGGGGGCACTTGTAGGAGATAGTAAATAAGTGCGTCCTTAGTTTATTTGCAAACATTTGGAAGAGGTCTCTTTAGTCACTTCATCTGGCAATGCGTTCCATAGGACGGAATTCCCCCGCATAAAAGATCTCTCCCCGAGTTTCACCGTTTTGGATGGAGGGGGAACGGACAACAGAACTCGACTGCTGGACCGGAGTTGCAAGCCCTTTCCTGCTTTCCGTCATCGCAGGCCTGTGCACCAGCGCATTAATTAATTATTAAATAATATTATTATTATTTTTTATTATAAGTGTAAAGTTTCCAATGTCTATGGAAGAAGGGGCATGATGTCAAGAGTTTTGGATGAAAGTCATTCCAAGAGAACAGAACAAATAATGATTGATCTTTTCTTTTCCATATGAAAAATGACAGGGTAATGCCACAAGTGGTTTGTGAAAACAGCTTCAAGTAGAAGATGTTTCAGATATAATATTTAATCATCTTTATTCGTGACAAGCACAGCATAACAAAAGTAGTACACAGCCAAGGAAAACACAAATCAACTGAACAAAACTAAATAACAAAATAAAATAATAAAATAAACCTAATAATAAACAAATAAACTAAGCACAAACTTTACACAGTACAGCCTCTGCCCTCAGACAAATTCTAGTAATGCACTGAGCAAAGTACAGTGGCTTCTTCTCATATCTATTAACAAAGGATGCTTGTCGCTTTTCTACAATAGCATGCATACTATCCAAACCCGTCAGGATTCTGATATACTCAACATTATCTGCCTCATATGTTTTAAAAATTTTGCACACAACTACTTGAATCAGTCTGTCAAGAGCATTAAGATTACTTTTGTTTGGACATGTGGCTTCCATGCCATACAATACAATAGGTAGACAATGGCTCTTTACCAGGTTAACGCATATCAATTCAGAAGCGGCAGCTCTGCTGCGACTATACAAGCAATTAAACGTACGAAAAAAAATTAATTTAACTTATAAGACGATACAAATGTGGATTGATCTAGGATATAGAGTTTAACAAGTGGGTGACATATCATTGAATATATACATGTATAGAAGAAACAACAAGTCTATGCAAAACCTATTCGTGATCTGGGTAGAAGAAATAAATAAAGATGTGAACAGGCTGCATTTAATGGCCAGAACCTATGAGAGTTAAATTTTATTAGAGGCAAAAAGATCATTGGTGCCTTTTATTTGTCATTAAAGGCAATAACTTGCAACATATGTTAAAAGTATTTCTGAGGCAGTATATTTTCTATTGGTCTTCTATTTTCTAGTATTTGTTAATTAAAACTTTTAAGGACGGTATTTCATTGTTTATAGCAACACTGTGGTGCTGAATAGTTGAAGCATGCTATCATTAATCTATCTTACTGACGGATTCTTATACAACACATTCTGATATGTCATTCTGATTCACTGTTAAAGACGAATTCTTTGCTAATTTATTTAGACTTTGCCAATGCTCTTGGGGTGCGAATACCATTGCACTATGTAAATACTTAACATACAAGCTCAAATGTGTGTAAAGAAAAAAAATTGATATTTCATTCTAAACAATATTCTTTTCAATGACTCATTATTTAAGCAATATTCATTGATTTACTTTATTACTTTTCTGTATTTTTCTACTTATCGGGTATTAATTTCATTATGGCCTATGATTGATTTAAATAGTGTGTTGTTGTGCTATTTTGTTTGCAGTATTCACGTATTCACTAGAAGATCCATTTCAATTATAAAAGAAAACTTCTTATCGAGCCCTTGAAGGAACTTGAAAATTAACATTGCTTGTTGATTTTCTTTCATGACATCTTTATGAAGAAGTTTTAATTGATTTTTCCGGAGCAGAGAAATACTGTAAGATTGAAATATATATAAACTGGTACACTGACGCTTTCTCCTACAGAAGTATGGCTAGGATTAGCAAAGGAATTCATACAGGAGAAAAGCCGTTTGAGTGTAAAATATGTAAATTCGCGTTCCATGCATCAAGCCATTTAAAACGTCATGAAAGAATTCATACAGGAGAAAAACCGTTTGTTTGTAAAACTTGCTCAAAGTCATTCACTCGAATAAATGACCTTAAAGTTCATGAAAACATTCATAATGGAAATAAACCGTATGAATGTAAAATATGCAAAAAAGCATTCAGTCGTTCAAGCTATCTTAAACGTCATGAAAGAAGCCATGTTGGAAAAAAGCCACATGTTTGTAAAATTTGTGCCAAGGCATTCAGAGAATTGAGTAGGCTTAGAATTCATGAAAAAATTCATACTGGAGACAAACCGTTTACTTGTAAAACATGTGAAAAAGGATTTAATCGCAAACAAAATCTTAGGCGCCATGAAACAAGTCACACTGGAGAAAAGGCATATATTTGTAAAATATGTGGAAAAGCATTCAGAGAATTAAGAAGTGTTGAAGAGCATGAAACAAGTCATACTGGAGAAAAGCCGCATGAATGCAATGTATGTAGCAAAACATTCAGTCGGAGGGAATATCTCCGAAAGCATCGCAGAACACACAATAGACAAAAGCTACGGAATTGGAAAATGTCTAACAGATTGTCTTCTAAATCGCATCGTATGAACCATCTTGAAAATAGTGATATTAAAGGACAATCGGCCAAAATTATATCTACGACATTGCTTCAGAATAGAGGTGCTAACCAGACCATATTTCTGGTTAAACCATTTGGATGTGGATTTTGTAATGAAATGTTTGTCGAGGAAACTCAATTTCTCAGGCATTCTTCTCTTCACTCAATTCCAAGTGAATTGGTTTTTCACTCTCATTGTCATGAACTAGTATCGAATGAAACCTTGAAAGAGAGTTTTTCCGGCAGTAATCCTGGCAAACAGCTTGGAAAGGAGGCTGTCACTGAAAGCAGCTTGCGATGGTTTGGACAAACCAGACGCATTGAGGATTCCGTTAATGGGTTCTTGTCGGTTAATTCACCGCCAATAGTTTATTCACCGCCAATAGGGTTAGGTTTAGGGTTTGGGTTAGGTTTAGTGTTAGGGTTTAGGTTAGGCTTAAGTTGGCAGTGAGTTAACCAAGAAGCCCTTACATTTACCCCTTGTTGGAACATAGGCCGCGTACAAGATCTTTCCATTTCTCTCGATCTTCTCAGTGTGAACGATGTGAACTCACATGTAATATATGTGAAGTTATCTTGCATTTCAAATGTGGAAATCATCTTCATGCGCTTTGTTCTATTACCTTGAAAACAATGATAATAAATTGCATTTGAAAGTAATAGAATGTAGAGTTTTTGTCAAGTGAGTTCCTAATAAGAATAGATTTTATTAGGAAATGAAAAATGTTTAATTGTTCCACAAAGCAGTTGCCTTGAAGCAGTGGCGGCTCCAGGAATTTGCAAGTGGAGGGGGCATTGGGGTGGCTACATCTAATCATGGGGGCCAACCATTTGTTGTTATGCATGTAGCATTAAGTATAGGGTCCCAACAGGGGGCCATACACTCAATAGGGGGCACGGGCCCCCCCTGTGGAGCCGCCACTGCCTTGAAGTTCCATTCATCTTCATTTTTTTCATTCTATGCATCAGCAATTCAATTCGTGACTAATCACTGAATTCAGCCAATCTCGACATAGTGTTGCCATTGGGCATTGACGTAACATAATCATAATCATTAATCACATCATCGTCGTCATCATCATCGTCGTCGTCTCTCTATCCTGTAGTATTTGATATGAGATGACATCATGAAACAAGCGTTTCCAGACTGTTCTTTGATATACGCACGTGTTGCTTTTGTTGCTGTCATTGGCGTAGCAATCTCCTTTAATTTATAATTAATTAATTAAAAGCAGATGACAGACCAAGAATTTTTTAAACAAATTTCATTCGCCTTGGTTCAAATCTCCTTATGCGACATTAGTAGGCTAACGCTGAGAATGGTTCCGGAATAGCATAGATCTAGTACTTGGTATTTGTAGGCCTACTTGCACTCGAGTTGTACCAGAGTACAATTTTTCAGTACTTGTACTTGCACTTCGAGGCCAGGTACTTGTACTTGTATTGCGTATTTGCTACATATCCACTTGCTTCATCTCTGCCACTAAACACTAAGCAGGCAGCTGGTAGGTTGCTGAAGAACAATGTTGTATTCTTTCCATTCTTTAGCCAGAGCATTGAAATTAAGCACAGCCTATTAAATATCAAATATTCCATGGCATAGGCAAACAATAACAAGAACAACATGCCTGAAGATAAAGGATTTGTGTCATTAGGTTTGCATTTACTGATTATAAAGTTGAGAAAAATAGTCTTAGTGGTAAATGTAAATTGTGTACAAATAAAGTGACAGTTATAACAGACAAATTGGATAAGATGGCCGACAAGGTTCTTATCTTTGATTTTTCTAAAGTGCAACTATGATGGAATTTATATTGTTCATCACTGTAATGAACTAATGAATTGATTTCATGACTAAACCTTGTTGCTAAGTGTGTCGATTTTATTGAATAACTGTGACAAACAGACATCTACCCGTTAATAATGCCTTAATAAAGTGTACTTGCTGTTTGTACTTGGCTATGAGGATCGGTACTTGTACTTGTACTTGAGGCTTCGGTACTTGTAGCCTACTTGTACTTGGAGGTCAGGCACTTGTACTCGAAGTTTTTGGAATGCATGTATATGCACTTGTACTTGGAGGCCAGGTACATGTACTTGTACTTGAAGTATTTTGTACTTGTTACATCTTTGCGAAATAGGGGGAGGGACGCAAAAGACTTATACAGACCGGCATTTCCAGTTCCGATTACGGGGTTTGATGTTGTTTGCCGAAAGCAGAAATGCGGCTAAATCGAGAATTTGTCATCATTTCTACTTTCAAAGAAGCAGATGTCATTCTTGAGCAAACACCCTCATAAGATCAAGCATAAACATATAAGTTTATAAGTGGTAATTGATTACTATTGCGTCTTTGATCTCTCTCTCTCTCTCTCTCTCTCTCTCTTTCTCTCTCTCTCTCTCTCTCTCTCTCTCTCTCTCTCTCTCTCTCTCTCTCTCTCTCTCTCTGAAATTGATAGAATGTGGGCTCATTAAATACTGCTTGATAATTATAAATTAATAGAAAATGTGACACCATTAACTGTACAGAATTTCACAGTAATTAATCATATATGCATATGTGTTTAATTTAGATAACATGGCGGCTTTTTTCTTTGTGTCGGTCAAGATACATGTAAAATAACCAATGATGAAATACTGAGGAGAATGGGAAACAGACGAGACGAAACCTGATGAAAGGGATTGCCAAAAGGAAACGTACGCAATAAGCAGGACATCTAATGAGAGGCTCATGCTCAGAACAAGCAACAAATATCTTGGATGGGGAATCCGAAGGGAAATGAGCAAAAGAGCGACCTCGAAGTACTTGGCTGGAGGACATGGACGGTCATTGAAAACTACGGAGAACTAAAAAGATTTGCTGAGAATCAGTTAATCCCCCCCATAATTACGTCAAAAACGTTTGACCCCTTCCCCCTAAGATCAATGAATAGGTCCCAATAACAAGGTTAATATTTTTCGCGGTGATGACCATTTTTCCATTTTTTGCTCATCGAGTGTCAAAATGTGGTGGTGATTACCTTTTTGCCATGCTTTTTTCCCTGTAGTAAGTAGTATTCCATGAAATTTTCTATTTTTTTATTATTTGTAAAAAAGTGAAATTGTTGACGTCAACTTCTCTTGACCCCCTCCCCCGTCAACAAATGTCAAACTTTTTCAAACCCCCTCCCCTAAATTGTTCACGTAATTAACGGACAGCCCCTAGTGTACGTATGGGTGCTAAATGGATTAAGTGTAGCGGTATTAAGTGTCGCGGGATCAAATGCCATGGAACCCAGAAATTGAGATTGTTGATCGCAAAAAGGCGTTCACGACTGAGCCAAACTGAAAATTTGAATTTAGTACATTTCGCTGAAGAAATTTATTTCAATATTGCAATTTACAGATTAAGATTGACAGATAGTAAATAAATTTTTGTCATGGTCTATTATGAATGTAAACTTATAGGCCTACATTGGTTTAATATTTGATCTTTCTGGTAAAGTGTAATGACTCAGCATGCTGATTTATGTAATGTCTCGTGTCACCTTGTCTATGTAGTGTGCAAGAACATATCAACGCACTAATGAATGACCCAGCAATAGGCATTCTGTCAATTCTTGACGTTTATTCTCAGAATTTTCACCTAAAATTGGGATGATCACCGCGATTCTTGCATGCGAGATATTTTCACTTGATTTACAGGCAGATATATCTCCACCCTTACATTTTGCCTCTTATCGTAAATGCTCCGACTCCGGAAACCCACCTAGCGGTTGAGAAGAATCTCCCAAATGTGTATATTTCGCTTGACGTCTAAAAAAGGTGTTCTCAGGACGAAAGCGACTATCGCGGAAGAAAAGCGTTCTTAGATGCAAATCGCTGATATCGCATTTTTTAAAAATTAACTAAAATGATTTTAAATAAAGAGATATATTTGCCAATATTCATTTAATTCTCCACGCAACTTTAAATTCGAAGAATTCCTGACGCGCGTGACTAAATTTGACCAGGATTCGCTTCATGGCGCAGCCATGATTTCCATCTTAAGCAGATTTAATCGAAGCAATTTCATGTTGGAAAAAATGAGAATGTTGCTTTTCTTTTCATGCTTAGACAGAGGAAGCAGAGCTTGAGAGTTATGGATCAGAGAATTTAATGAAGAATACAGAAGAACAAGATTTTGAAGAGGCAGACTTTGAAGAACAGTTTATTATTGATGATGATAGAACGGAAGAACAGAGTAGCTTATGCGGTGTGTAACAATAGTGGAAGCAGATTCATCAGAGTTGCTGGCTTATGCAACAAAGTGAAGATGAATTTTTGGCTAGTTGGGAGCAGTGGCGTAACGTGGGGGGGCTTTGTTGACAGCCCCTCGGGCCCCGGGCGAGGGGGGCCCCCCGAAGAGGGGTCTAAGCTAGGGTTAGGTTTAACCCTAACTTAACCCTAACCCTAGAAATGATGTGTTGACGACCCTTTTTTTGCTCGTCAGCTCGAAACTCTGGGGCCCCCATGGGGCAAAGATGCTCCCCGGGCCCCCAAAAGTCACGCTACGCCACTGGTTGGGGGAGATTGTCTGGATCCGGTGGAATGCTTGTCACATATGCTGTATGGAAGCAAGTTCCATATCGATGGCTGCTTACCAGGTGCATTGAACCTAATGATACATAATCGGTTGGGGAACAGTTTGATAACAAACATTTGATGTATAATCGATTGTGTGGTTAATGCCAGCTCACCCTTCCGTGCAATTATCATTCACACGGGTATTGTCAGTGCAGCTACCCAGTGTTTAATCTAGACTCCTGGGCTCCGGGGGGGACTGACAAAGCCGGGAGGAATTTGAAATTTTCGAAGGTGGGTGGGATTCTGCTAGGGGTTGCTGTTAGTCCATGTAGTATGCCAAAATTTCCGGGGGAATTTGAAATTTACGGGGGAAAAGGGCAATTTCCCCCAGGAAACGGTCTAGATTAAACACTGCAGCTACCTAAGGAATATATCCACGCAGCGGATCCCCGAATGGAGCCGCAGTTTTACCGAAATTTATGTTCAATGTATTTAAACGCTTTAAAAATTCCCTTTATTTGGCGCTGTTGTTACTCATTAGCATTTATCATGTATGCCGCCTTGAAAATTTTTCAAATTAACTGCTTGTAGCGTCGCTGTGATCTTAGAATAAATAAATTAGGGGCTGCCCATTAATTCCGTCAACAATTTTGGGGCAATTTTTGACCCCGTCTCCCTTGTCAACAACTGTCAAACATTGAGTGACCCCCTTATAATTATGCCAAACACTTATGACTCCCCGGGAATCAGTGACGGGTCCCCTAAAAAGTTTACAAGGTTAGGCTAAATATATTATTTTTGCGGTGATGACTTTTTTCCTGTTTTTGTCATCAAGTGTCAAAATGTGGCGATGATGACCTATTTTCAAAGAAATTTTATACCCATTAACACCCCCCAATTTGAGATCGACCCCCTCAAATTTGTGAATGTGACAATGGTAAGCATACAAATGCATATTAATTAGCCTTGGACACCTCCCCCCAATATAGAAGGACAACCCCAACTGTTATCCTGTGATGACCTTATTTTTTGCTCGTCAGACTTTGTTGAGACTTGATAACGTTTTTTTTGCTTGTCGGGCTTTTTCGGTAGAGATCTTCCAAACTCCGACACCCCCAGATTTTTCTGACACCCTCCCAATTCACAACCTTACAATCCTAGAAAATAACCACACGCCCCAGATTTTTCCTGACACCCCCCCCCCCCAAATTCACAATCCTATAAATAACCCTGCCTATTTTGCTTATCAGGCTTTTTCCGTTCTAATATAACATGAAATTTCGTATATTTTTGATTACTTGTAAAAAAATTGAAATTGTTGACTTCAACTTCTTTTGATCTTCCTCCTAAAACGAATGAAAATCAGCATACTACACAAGTCCTATAAATAGTTAATTACAAAAAAGACATTTAAACATCTTTGACAAAACTCGACTTCTTTCCTAGATTTTCTGCCGAGGAGCGTGAGATGGAAGTCTTTCGAGTTGAACGCTGTGACAACCTAGCAAAACAATTATTTTGCAAATTATAATTTTGCAGTCAACTTAAAAAGTTAATGGTCCTTGTGTTTTGCAGTTTAATTACAAATTTCCTAGCTAATCCCTAGAAAAATTAACTTGCCTTACGTCCTAAGCAAATGTTTGAAATGAAGTGCTAGAGAAACCTCTTAGGAATCAGATGGTTTGGCAGATTCAACAACAAAAAGATAAAGCAAAGACCGAAAGAATTTTATCCCGGCGTACCCCCACGATAGTTTTGGAATATGACGCGTACCCATCTCCCCCCCAAGAAAAGACCTACATTTTAAAATGTTGACTATAATGTTGTAAACGTATATTCAAAAGCTGCTAAACAGCTTCCGCATGTAGACAAGCCACGCAGCTTCAGTTATAAACTCCATCAGTTGCACTCCACAGTTGCACATCAGAGTGAGTGAGAGGGTTGAGCCTGCTTGGCCGCCACCAGAGCGGTGGAGGCCAAGCAGGCTAGCGGGTGGTTTTGGACAGTGCCAACTGAAGATCCGCCGCCACTGACAAACGTGCACGAAACTTCGTTTTCATAGAGAAGACGGCTGAGAACCCTTGCTCGCAGAGGAGAGGTAGGTGCTTGGGAACAACATCGACATCTATAATATTAAGAACCTTATTCTGTATGTCTCTCTGTTACCTTCAAGCGTTCTCATTGGTTGACGAAGAAGCGTTTGACGAAGCGTACGTTTAGCACGGTTTAGTCGAGTCATTGCAGCGTCAGAGGGGTGGGCGTGCGACGACGTTGCTTTTGTTAACAATTTTTCGTAGCTTGAGGAAGTTGCGCAATTTTAACGTACACAAAAAATACGTGTACAGCGTCACAAATGGTCACAGTTGCGTGATTTTAACGTACATAGGCCTAATTATTACGTGGCGCAGAGCTTGGCTAGGTCACATATGTACAGTACTTCATTGAAATGTTGTTCAGCATGAATTCAATGATTGGGTATTAGGTATAGGTATTGGATTAGTATTATCTTGCACTGCGAGCGAAGCGAGCATCTTTCTAGTCTTAAATTAATTGGCTGCTCAGCAGCAGCAGCAGGGTAGGACTGAAACATTCGACATCAGAACTTTGTCAGAGGGAGAAAGTCGAATGCATCTCATGCGGTGGAGTCGTTGATGAAGTCGATGAATTGCTCCTGGGTGGATTCAGAAATGGCTTTGACATCACACTAAATGGGTTTCGAGCCAGCTTCAAATAAAAATCGCTCAGATCAGGAAAGTACCTATGGAACTCGTTCCGCAAGGGGAAGAGGTGGGACTCGACTTGTATATCTGCAACATCGTTTTTTTCGTTCAGCGTTGTTGCAACATTGTCGAACGCAGGGGCGTCATTTGGGGGTGGGGCTGGAGAGGCCCGTGGTCCCCCAAGAAATTGAAAAAATTAATTTATAATGTATTAATGCGTAAAAATTTGCAAAAATTGCCAAAAATATAAAAAAATTGCAAATTTGCCAACATTGGCACTAAAATTTTCCAAAATTTGCCTAAATTGCCAAAAGTTTGCCAAAAATGTTCTCCCCTCAAGAAAAGTGTGAAATGACGCTACTGGTCGAACGTGGTGAACTTTCCTTCACTGACATTGGCTTCCCAGAGTAAAGCTTCAGCATGAAAGCTCGAAATTTATCAACAAAATCGATCACCATATTGACACCCCTTGCAGCGATCTGTTCAGCTCATTAAGGCATGTGAAGATATCACTCAAGTAGACTAGTTTCAGGAGCCATTCTTGAGCCGTAAAGTTTGCGGCATGAACTCGGTAGGCCCCTGTTTGGTGTTGCTGCCACTTCGCCTGAAGAATTCGACCATTTCCTCTTTCACCGATTCAACTCTGGAGATCATGTTCCCAAGAGACAACCACCGAGCCTCCATGTCATCGAACTCCTGGCACAGGAGATGAAGGAGTTGTGCATTGAGAGCACTGGATTTTATTGCGTTCACCCTACTCACTACACCATCCAGTACCTCTTTTAAACTCGGGCGGGAGTGCCTTGGAGGTCAGGGCATGTCGATCGATCATGCAGTGAAGGTGCTCAGTAGTAGAGTTGACTGCATTCACTCGATTTTTTAATAGACCATAACAGCCAAGCGCGACTCTGTATATATATATATATATATAAGTTTTTTATATATTTGCCCTCGGTACTTCATTCCCAAGGGACTTATGAAAAAATTGTCCGGAGACATATAGAAAAATATATATATATATATATATATATATATATATATATATATATATATATATGAGCAGTCTGATTGTATGAATGTGGGCGATGACAGTCAGTGTAAATGCGTGTAAATTGTACATGACAAAGTTTCACAATGAAACAAAAATTTTAGCATGCGCTAGTCCCGGGGCGGCGTACCCCCTGAAAACCCTCTGACGTACCCCCGGGGGTACGCGTACCCCAGGTTGAGAACCGCTGGAGTAATGGAAGGCGAAAACACCAGAGGAAGACCACGAGAAGAAAGGATAGGCAATACTAAAGAATGTTGCAACATGGACACATATGACTCTGACAGACTGACAGAGCCAAACAAGACAGAGATGAATGGAGGAGAGAAGAACTCAAATTGCAATAATTTTTTTCCATTTACCACTGCTTTCTCCTGAGTGGTCCTGACCAAGGACTTCTAAATGGTAGGGTTCCTTGTCCTGACCCGTGTTTGCCCGCGCATTTATATGTGTAACCCAATTATTGACTTTAGTTAACGACGCGCGATACTCAATACAAATTGGAGCCATGTCCAACGAAGAACTAATCCCTTTATTTATCGATTTGCTTCTTAGTTTCATGATTTACGGACAAAGTTAAGTCTAAACAAGGAACAAAAACGGTGTCCAAATAACTGGTCTAAACTGGTCTAAACTGGTCTAAAACTAGTCTAAGATCACGTGACGTGCAGAGGTCGGTGAGCGCCCAGGACAAAGTCGATAAAAAATGTCTGACGAACAAAAGTCAATTTTGGCTCCCCTCCATCTGGTCGGCGCCCGAGGCCACCACTCCTCCGACCCCCCCTCTCAGGGTTATTTCTAGGATTATCAATTTAGGGTGTGTCGGTAAATTCTGGGGATATCCTACCAAAAAGGTAGGACAGGCAAAAAAGTCACCATAGCTGAGATTGGGGGATGCTAGGATGGTGTCGGTCTCAACTTGGCAGTTGCGGCTCTAGGATTTGGCAAGTGGGGGGCCGTTGGGGTGGCAACTTCTAATCATGGGGCCAACCATTTGTTGTTTAATGTATGTAGCATTAAGTATAGGGTCCCAACTGGGGGGGGGGCACTGGAGGCCAGACACTCAATAGGGGTACGGACTTCCCTGGCGCCCCCGGTGGAGCCGCCACTGGGTGTTGGAGGAGTGTTAAGGGGTGTACAAATAACCCTGTCCCCTCTGCACGCTACTGCTAAGATCAGATTAAAGCACAGTTGAATGCACAGACGTTTACCTTCAGAAGAAGTCAATTCCCAGACTATAATTGTAGATCCACAGGAGAGCGACTAAGGCGTACAGACCAGAGGCCAGCATCATCCCGTCGGTAAACAGAGCTGCTGCAAGACCGGCGGTGAAAATCCAGCCGATGATGAGAATGGTCACCTTGAAGGCATCCGGTCGAGTTCCATGGAAGATTAGAGTAAGGACCAAGCTCCAGAATAGAAGTATGCCGACACGTGAAAAATTCACCTCTTGGTCTGGTATCACTGAGCAAAGGTAGAGTCCAACAGCGGTCACACCGAAAGCTCTGAAGAACATATCGATCATGCAGAGGACAACGTAGGACTGGCTGTTGTAGCGTCTACGGGCCGAGAGAATCCTTCTGACGTGTTCGATGCTGTAGATGACCATGACGATCAGTCCAAGGGTTGACCAGACGTAGGAGATATGAGCAAATATCCTTGGATTCTCCTTGCGGAACGCCAGGGAACTGCACGCCTGTGCCAACCAGAGCAAGGCGCCGTAGAATTCGACGGCGCTGAGACTCCTTGGTTGGCGACGCTGACTCCGATACTGAGTCGGCATTGCGAGTATCAGAAATCTGGTCACGTTCGAATAGAATTTAAAATCTAATATGCAGTTAATCAGGTAACTAATTATTACAGACGTGTGTTCAGCTAAAACTTAGAGATCCCAGTAAATTCGGTTGATCACCTTCTTGCTTGCGTTAACTGATGAGTTAAATTATCTGTTTTTTACTAAATTATCGATTGATTTGTTATTTATTTACATGTATCTACTAAGTTATCTATTTTGACTAAATTATCTATTTTGACTTCGTCACAGATACTAATAGACTGATTATACAGTAGTTGTGACGTAATTTTTGTGACGTGTAATTTATGTATTATGCTCACGCATTCCATTGTAGATGAGTTGCCACACTAATCTTGCAATTAATAATTATAATAATAGTATATGTAGAAGTAGTAGTAGTAGTAGTAGTAACAGTAGTAGTAGTAGTAGTAGCAGTAGTAGTAGCAGTAGTAGCAGTAGCAGTAGCAGCAGTAGTAGTAGTAGCAGTAGCAGTAGCAGTAGTAGTAGTAGTAGTAGCAGTAGTAGTAGTAGCAGCAGTAGTAGTAGTAGTAGTAGTAGTAGTAGTAGTAGTAGTAGTAGTAGTAGTAGTAGTAGTAGTAGTAGTAGTAGTAGTAGTAATAGTAACAGCAATAATAACAATAACACAGAGTTTTTATGAAGAGGCTTTTGATGACCGGCACATTTCGTTCATAGACCTGTCTTCAAAATATGCCTGTATAACTTGACCTACATCAGGCGTTGATTGCTCCCCCGTTGATCTGGACTGATCCCCTGATATGACCTGGCTCCAATTCTGCTTGGAATTAACCCCTTTACTGTGCATTTAACTGTAACTCAATGCAATATGGATGATTATATATTCGGGATTCCCAGTAAAGGTGTTAAAGCGCCATTGGCTGATGCGCTTCTGTTTCATTGCGTCGTTTCATATACAGTCCTTAATGTTTAAAATCGTGATGCCATAGAACTTGATTGAATTATTGATCGATACGTCAATTTGGTCCATAAAATTGCACGATTGGATTACAATGCGAAGACAATCCACCAGCATCATGCACGCATCGGTTGAACGATATGCGCATTCGGCGTAGTCACGGGGATTCCACCGGTATTAAGATTTTTCCAAAACCTGTGATTGGTTGGAGATAGGGGCACTATTAGATCGAGAAAAGCGCACCAGACAGCAGACTTTAATGCGTTTGGGGTGACAATCATGTATTTTTGCGTCTCGAAGTGTCCCCTATTTTGGAATCCTGGTTACGCCACTGATGTGCAGAATTGGTCTGTTCAGCAAGACAATTCGATCGACTAATCAATGGTGCCCTATTATAGGCTGCACTCTTCCAAACAGTTTTTTGACGATTAAGTAGTTTCCAGTTGTTCAACAAAATAGTAAAAGTTCATGCATCATATACTGCACAGCGTCCTTTTTAAGGACAAAATTTTTTTGTCTAATATTTCACGTAATATTAATTTTTAAAAATTATAACTCTTGCATGTTGATATGCCACTAAAAACACAATTTTACAGCAAATTTGAAAGAAATTTGAAAAACTCATGCGCTAATGGGTTAATTAGTGTAGTTAAAAGTCTTGGTTTAGAAAAAAATAACTATTTCAACTGTCAGGTGTCGTAGACTATTGTGTAATAAACCAAATTGAAGGTCTTTTCATTCTGAACATAAATGATCTCTTGGTATTTTGTGTTTACAGTACTGGTTTCTAAGTTATTTTGAAATGTATGTGATTTTGGCGGCCATCTTGGAAATAGGTGGATATCGCCGCTCGGCCACCTCTGACCAACTCCCACCATCGAAATTGTTATTCTACATACTTTTCTGCTTCCAATGACATATGACACACCATTCCTTCATTAAAACGCTCACGGGACACCACATGCCCCCTGACTATTTATAGGATTTTGGGATTTTTGTTTTTTATGAATATCTGAATAACCATTAATGATTTAGGATATGCAAATCTCAATATATTTCAACGGGTATTGATGTTTTTGGTAAAGAATATACTAATTATTGTGTGATTGCCTTATGGATCCTCACAACAAAATTTTTGTGAGGAGCGTGAAACGTGAAACGTGCAGGACTTTTTCACACAGCTGTATAATCTAAGTTGCAGCTGCAAATGGCTATAAAGCATGCTAACACTTTTATGCCAAATAATTTTTATTAAAGATCTAACTTCTGGACAATAGCTTTTAAAACGTTGAATTCAAGTCAAAACATTAAGGAGAGTCTATGAAATAATGCAGTTAAACAGAAGGTAAACGTACTCATTTGAAAATCGAAAGCATCGAATCATAGCAGAAAATTCCATTAAAGTTCAAACCGTCCCTGTTTATGTCAGTGTTACTTCGTATAAACAGGATGCGCGATACATTTTCTATTACGGTACACAAAATATAGGCCCTGTTCTGTATCAATCAAGTATCACGAGATGTTACCCAGTCTAATCGAGTCAAATAGTTTTTGAATTGGAGAAAAGGCAGAATTGCGCAGAGAGAGAGAGAGATGTTTTAAGCAGTCAGAATTTGCGTATTGACTTATATCGTGAATATTCTCAGTGCGTAACTAAATCACTCGAGCAGTGGCAGCTCTCTCACAAGCGTTAAGCACTTTGACCATCGCTGTCGCAGGAACAAACTCCATCAGGACCTCGTTCTCCTGGGTATCCCACCGCTCCCCTGGGTCCAGGACGTCCTGGAATTCCATGGAGTCCATGAGATCCATCTTCACCTAATAAAAGAAGTGCCATTTTTAATTAAACACAATCCAACTTCTCAAATTCACTCGCTGCATAATTTTGACACTCGTTAGGCCGATGCGAGAATCTTGAAATTTTTGTCGGTGACTACGTTTAATGGTAAATAACATAAGTTTGGGAAATAAAAGCAACAGCATATACAGTGTAATTTTATTGTTGTACAGATAAATGTTCAGTACATAAAGATGTCCAATGATTTTCATACTTGCAAAACTTCAGATTTAGGCCTAGTGGAATGTAGGCCCTAGGTATTGCGTGTTAATATAAGTGACAATCTACTACAATGTAACACGTTTGAGTTGTTTATGTTATGGAAGACATTGGTGTTTGTGTGATGTGACTGGTAGTTATTAGCCTGGTTTCTTCAAGTAATCTACAGTGTATAAAGCAATAAGTAACTTTTAGAGCAGTAATAGGGTGTCCAGACAAAATCGCGGACGACAAAATATCGCAAAATAGCGACGCAAGAAATGATAGAGAACACAACTTTCCATTTAACATGTTTATTACAATTAATAAACGTTGATAACAATAATGTTACATCTGTTAAAAATGTCTCTTCGTATTAGTCAATCACGTAGGAACAAAAAATGAACTGTTAAAAATGTCTCTACATATTAATCAATAACGCAGAATTAAATAATAAACTGAAAAAGGTCTCTTCATATCAATCAAGCACGTAGAAGCAAATAATAAACTTACAAGCAAATAATAAACTGTTACAAATATCTCTGCATATTAAGCAATCACGTAGAAGAAAAAACTAAACTGTTTGAAATGTCTCTTCATATTAATCAATAAAGCAGATTTATATGATAAGCTGAAAAAGGTCTCTTCATATCAATCAATCACGTCGCTCCGTTCATATCGCACTATTACGTCGGCGCTATTTTGTCGCGTTTTTGGGCTATTTTGTCGGCGCGATTTTGTCTCCGCTATTTTGTCTCCGCGATTTTGTTATGGAACCCAGTAATAGTAATAAGTAATATATTGCAATTCTTAGACATTAACTTATTACTGTAATCAAGCTCCTTTTTTCACAAGATAACAAATAATCTGTAATATATTAATCTTGATATGCAACCAATCCAACACTGATTTTTATTTACCTTTTGGTCCTCTTCGTCCAAGGTGTCCTGCTGGTCCCATTAAACCCTGAGGACCCACCGGCTTTTCTGCAATTTCCTTTAACTGCACTAAATATTCAATATAAAAGTCATATTTTTGTGAGACAAAATTGCGAAATCAAACGGTTGGTACAGGAAACACTGAATTTGTCTACAGAGTAAGTCGAAAGCGTGACAATCTGAGACTGCATAGAGTGCAGTCAACTGAGCCGTCATTCCAGCGCTAACATTTCCCTAGAATCATCCATAATAATCTTCCGAAAATAATTTCTAAATTTTCAAAATATTTGTCTTCACGATCCGAAGAACTTAGTTTGTTTCTCACCATAATTGTTTGTATATAATACGCACAACACTGCTTTTCCCTTTGCTAAGATGATAGAAAGAGTCGTCTGCGTCCTGCTTAAGCTTTTACAGATATTTTCTCTCCAATACATAAACTTAGTAAACTTGCTTCACATCCCAATGATAGATTTAATATTTAAAAGTATAGAAATCTGTAAAACTTTCTTTAAAGCATGATAAGAATATTTTAGAATTCCAACTCGTAGACACTCAGTAGTCACATATCTCGAATGCATTCCGGTTTTCGATCAGATTTCTATGAAGTCATTTGTCAGAATATCGGAAGTCACTATTGTTAAATGACGAGCCGGTCGAGCTTACTCAATAACTTTATAGACTGTATAAATCTAGTCAGGGCCGTCTTTAACCAGTGCGGGGCCCCGGGCACCTGGCGGCCTGCGGGGCCCTAGACGTGAAGATCAATGTTGACAAGCCAAAAAAGGTAATCTCCAACGTCGTTTTTGAATGTTGACAAGCAAAAAAAGAGGTAATCCTACGTTAAGAAAAGTAGTTTGCGCGCGGCGCTGGGCCCCTAAGATGCGCGGGGCCCCGGGCACTGTGTCCGAATTTTTACATGTAAAGACGCCCCTGAATCTAGCGATGCATTTTATTTAAAGCAAACTATGTATCCAATGTCTACAGTGAACACAGCAAAAGAAGAGAACGTACAGTATAAGATCAATAAAAATCTTTGAACAATAGTGCTTCACATTTAGTAAGTAAGCGAGCGTCTAAAGTGTACAACAACTGCTAATTCATTTTATAGTGAAAGAAAGTCATGATGCATACCCTTTAGTTGCTCGATTTTCTCCAGAAGACGTTCTTCAAGTTGTGCAGCTTCATTTCCGCTCCGGATCGAAGTGGTGTCTGCGACCAGCAAACTTCCGAATAGCACACAAACCAAGACGGGCAAGATGCGTGACATCTTATTCAAAAATCTTTCAAATAAAAAACACGAACTTAGGCTCCACGTTCCAAAGCGAGTTGTGAAATTCTATCAAAACCCTCGCAATAAGACATGCTTTTATAGACAATCGTGCGCACACCAGACTTTCAATAATTGTCTCCGCTATTAAGTAATCAAGACTGGAATGTCTGAAGGCGTAAAGTTTGGACAACTGCATAATGAATATCGCTTCAAAAGACTTTTTTAGTATAGTGAGGGTTGTAATTATTAAATTGTCGGATGACTGAAAAATCGTTTTGCAAACAGTAATTTTGGTGCAATTATTTAAATTAGGAACTTCATTTTGCTCGAAATTGTCATCACATCTTTCTGAATGATGAACCGTTTGAAATCCTTGTAAAGACTTCATGAATTGTACTCTTGCCTTCCATGACTATGCATATAAGTAACAATGACTCATCAATTACAGCAATAAAAAATTATTTTGCATTCAGCAAAACTTTGCGTAGTTTAGCATTAGTATACACTGTTGAAGAATGATTGGCTTGTTTATGACGTGCGACCGGCCCTGGTCAGAAAAAAACATATACTAAAAACATATATGTAGGCTACTGTATAAATACATACATACCATACTGAAAATCACACATATATTTATAGGCATATATATATATATATATATATATATATATATATATATATATATATATATAATGGTGACACAGTAGGTGCCATTTATAAAGTATGGTGGCACAGTAGGTGGCACAAACAATTTGATGGAATTTTATCAAGTAATCTTACTTTATGACTTTATCTCCTTTCTCTATTATCGGACTTATCTCTGATAAAAGCAGCATAATTTAGCATCAATTTTGTTTTGCTGACTATAGTTTCCAGCAGGAAAATACATGTGTGAACAGTATTGTTACTTTCTGTTACATACGTAATGAAGTAAGATTTGTATTTCAAATCGAAATTGAACGTAATGTTCAATTTATTTTGATTTTGGCTGCAAAATCGACATAAAAACATATGTCTGGTTAAAATATTTCTGCAATATAGAGTGCACTTCAACCAGCTAATAATAGAATAAAATTAATTGCAACCGAATTGGGTATTACTTTTGCTGGATAAGTTTCATATCCCCCCAAAAGGAAGACTACGATGCACCAGCTATTTGCTATTTATGCTAGCGAATCCCCTTCAACATCCTTCTGCGTTTCGCTGCCTCGTCAATGGAACGTCTTGCTGAGGATCGCCATCTTAAAGGTTCACTGCCCGATATCGCCACTGGAACGAACTCTTTCGTACCACCAGAGCGAATTTGTTTAAAGATTAGCATCATCCGTTCCTTATTGCAGCGGTTCCCAAACTGTGTGGTTCGCGGACCAAAGGAGGTCCGTGAAGGATATGGCGGGGGTCCGCGAGAGGGTTTTTTTATGAGCAGGTGGAGCTGACAATTAGGCTGCATGCGTTCAATTTGCCTTGTAGTAATTGACGTCTCAATGATTTATGCAGAACTGTTGGTCACAATCACGAGAAATGCATGTGGCGAGATAATTGCAAGTGCGTGATGTCAATTAGTAAACAGCCGGTATTTGATGTTTGAAGATAATAAAAGTTTACCAGAGCTGCAAAAATGTCCCTCACTTTAAAAGATTTTTAAGGCTGTCAATTTTCATACCAGACCGGAGAACATTTTTAACAGGGTCTTTCAAAGAATGTTGATAAACATTTATTTTGGAATGCTCTACAATTAATACCTGCTAACAGTCATGATTCTTAAAATCGATTCTCTGTAAGCGGACTCAATAAGAAACTTGAATAACATAGTTCAGAGAGTACACTTACTTTTTAAAAAGTTTGTGAACGTTTTAAAATCGGTTTTTATAAAATCGTGAACTTTTGCCACTGGCGCCTTTTAGCAAGGAAGGGAGTTTTAATTCAGTTCTATTCATGTTACATCAAGCAACTGCCAATGAAATTTAAAACTACTGTAATAATTTAAATTTAATGTAATAATTTAAAACTACTGTAGCCTTGCTGGACAGACTAGAGAACGATGCTGCTTACGAATTAAAACGATTAATGTATTGAAACATCTATTGTGGGCCGAAGATGGTTCAAATACCTCTTATAAATCAGCTATATCATCACGGCAACAGACACAATAATTTCTGAATCAGTTTTATTCGTTCATATTTGCATCTTAATTTATGCATTTCCAGTTGGTCAAATCACTGTCTATTGCAACTGCTGCCCTCCCACTCTGACTGATCTCTGAAATGGACCTGGTCTTCTGCTATATGGATTTGGAATACGATCAATTGATACCTTTATGTATCAGAACTGGTACTATGGAAGCTCATAAACTATGTAAATAATGGCATAATCTTATTGACGATCCTTTTAAAAATCATGTTGCAATAAATTTAGGTCGCATAATTTATTAATCAATGTAATGATTTTTATATTGCTCGTGCAAAAATACCTGGTCAGCAATCTATGTTTATCGTTATCACAAGTGTTTCTTTTCAAAATTAACTTCTAGAAATGTTTTTTAAAGTTTCATATTTCGTAATATGAAGGCCTTTAAGAAGCACACGCTATTCGCTATTTCTATTGTTGCCTTCACCAATGCCTCATTGTCGGACTTTTGCTCATTGGACGACCGCTCGCAAATTCTCAATGCACGTTGCTCGCATGGACTTGCTCATAGACAGCTTTTGAAAGATGACTTGACACAAAATTAATATTAATTTATGTTATAAATTATAACATTAATGTGGTCATCAATTTTATTGTTTAAATATTACATTAATCTAAATATTATTATAACTTGTAATAATATTCAAGTTAATGCATGAGCAATCGACTGATGCAACTCGACAAATGCAAATCTACTAATGCAAGTTAAAATGACACACTTCACGGTTTTTGCCGATTTTTGACAAAGATTATTTAAAAACCTTTCCAGAGGCCTTGGGAATTGACAGATCTTTAGTCTCTTGAGTCCCCTCTAGTTCATAAATTTGTGCCAGGATTTAAGTTCAAAGATTTCAAGAAGTGATATATCTTTATTTAATTAAATAAACATTTCTACTAGAATAGGATAGCTTTTTAAACGTCCGTTACATAATTGTTCTTTACCTAATCTGAGTGACCCAATTGTCTTGCTCCATCACGGCATATCGCTAATATTATGTAAAGTCAGCAGCTGCCTATGAACAAAAGTTAATGTGAGCAATTTGTGGCGACCCCGGCGGCTCGCGGTCTCGTAGCGCGGCCGGCGGTCGGGCGGCCCCCAACGCCCGCTCGGTCTCCCGATCGCCATCAGCCGCCGACTCTGCCTGATCGGCGGCGTCAGTTTCCCTTTCCGGCTCTCCGACATCAGAGGAGGTGTCCGCGGCTGCCGGGCAGGCAGCGCACTGAGGATGGCCGCTCCTCAACGTAGGGTTCTCGTTTTCCTCCTCTGACTCTCTATCCGTTCCGGCTCCGGCCTCGTCCGAGAGACCCTGTAACTCATGCCTCTTATCGCTGGCCACCGCTTGGTCTCGGCGCCTTAAGCGATTTCGATAGGTATTCCTGGTCTCTGGCTTCGACTTGGCCCCACGTCTCTTCATTCTCGGCAATCTAGCCGTTTCCCGCTCTCTTATAGACAGGCGGCGTTGTCTCTTGGCTTCCTCACACGCTTTCACCAAACCCGAGGTTAGCCGTGCCTGAATGGACGGCGGTCCACTCTTTTCCTTGGCCGTCGATTCACCCAAACTGTCTCCCCCGCGCCTTTACGACAGGCGGGCGTCTGTCTCCTTTCTTGGCTCAGAATTGACCTCCTGGGCACTAACGTGACCTCAGGTAGGCGAGGTTCATCACAGCCAAGGCTCACCTTCACGGACAGTGCGCTGAGACTCCGGCGTCACAGCGACTTTCAAAGACACGGACACAACTTGCCTTTATTGGTTTATTTTTATTTATTTATTAATAAACCAAGCAACAATGACAACAATGGCTACAGTGGCAACACTGGTAACACGGACAAAGACGCGCTGACTAGACGCAGTCCGGCAGCCACAATAACTAGCGCACAGGAACTGCAATCGATAGTCTTTGATACGTCAGTATGAAACGATAAGCTTTAGCACTTTAAACGGGCTCCAAATACTCGCTTTCAATCGCTGTGCTTTCTTTACTCTATCGCTTCACAGTATAAGCGAGCACACCACGAAAAGTACATGTGATGACAAAGACTGACAATTTTCAGAGTTTTGAAACTTTTTGACGGGCACTTAGGCGGATTTTTAAACTGTAGTCTGTAATTTCGCGTAGTTGCCGTCGATGTGAAAAAGTAGGGACCTGTCTAATAGCGTTTTCCTTAGCGGTGATCAGGGGCTTATTCTACGGCTAAGCGGCGCGGCAATAGCTCCTGCCAGCTGGGCGCGCGTCTCAAGCGAACTTTGATACACAGCCGCCTGCGTCCGCCTATTGACGCGTGCTATATAAATTCCCATATTTCGGAGATTTTCGATTTTTAGAACTAGCCCTTGAGGGCGCTCGCTCCCAAATGTCCCTATCTATGCTTTTTATCCGTCATGAAGCTTAACTTCGGACCCACCCCCCTAGCGTCGTCGGCAGCGGCGAAGGGCGCATCGCCGCCGGCGACGCGCATCGCCGTCAGGACCTTGTTCCCCGGCCGCCGCTCTCTCAGGCGGAATTTCAAGCTGTAGGGCCACGTCCGCTTAGATGCCGTCAGAGCAGGACCCTGGGAGGCAGTGTCGTCGTTATCGGTGGTAAGCGACCCCGTCTACGGGCCCAGCCCTCGCTAACCACCCTGGTAGTCCGGGCGCCAGTGTTCAGGCGTACGCATCGACTACACAGCCGGCCGACCGCTGCGTTCTCTCTCCGTCTTTCCATCGCTCCAACCGCCTGTTCCCTTCGTCAGCAGCCAGCCAGTCGCCGTCTCCGCGCAGCCTCTGTCAAACAGGCGACGGTCTTTCAGCGGCCAAACTCTCTAGTTGCTAAAGACCGAAGGCTCGGGAACCATAAGTCGTTGCCGGTTTATACAACTTATCTCTCGGTCTTTGGGCGGCCGTGGCGATTCTAATAATTTTACCGAAGCCTTAGCGTCTCAGCTTAGCGTGCTCTGTCCGTTTTACATGAATTAAAACTTTATTAATTAATTAACTAATATACAGTTAAGCAATCAATAATAATAATAATAATAATAATAATAATAATAATAATAATAATAATAATAAGGCTATCTGTGGCACATGGTCGCCACACTCTCCCCTGCTCACTTGAGATGCAAAGCATCTCCGCAAACCATGGTGATACGACACGACAGTCGTTAATTTAACCTCCTCTACTTAAGATGGCCAAGAGTACCAGGGTCTTAACTCACTGGGACAACCCGTGCAGGGAAGGGACCTGAACTCCGCGGGAACAAGTCATCCGCTTCTGTTCCCCCTACCTACCACACTACCCAGGTAACTAGAGAAAGGACATTAGTGGTCTCTGCGATACTTAAGCCTCCCGACGTGCAGAAAGGGCGAGGAGTTTCACCACCGTCACCGTTTCCGGCACCCAAAGGACATACAAAAAAAATAAAAAAAAATAAAATAAAAATTACACGAAACAATCCTAATTAAGCGATTTCCTTTGTTCGCTTAATATGCTATTTAAATTAACATGACTTATCTTAACAACTGCAGTTAAGCGGTGTTCTTTTGCACGCTTAACTCTAGATTCAATAAAGAAAGCAATGACGACGATGCACAATTATGCAGTAAAATGCACAATATGCGAACAATCAATATATGCAAGCAGTGAAAACTAAACAGTTCAGCGATTTTCATTAGCTGGCTAAACCTAAGCCAAGCGCGTAGCGAATCACAAAATAGCCAATTAAGGCGACAAACTGTCACAACTAAGCAATATCAGTTCACCATAAAACATTTAAAGACTAAACAAACACGGGTAAACAAGTTAAACAGTAAGAGTCTGTCTCTCTTAGCAAACAATAGAACGTTCCAACAAAGCGCAATGAAGCGTCCATTCGCAGACGTTCGACAAAGTTCGATCCATTGAATCGCGAGGCGTCTCGACCGTCTCTAGTTGCCATCTGAAGTCATTGTTCCATTAAACGAACCCGTCCAACCAGCGAGGTGGACGAGATTTCCGGGTCCTGCGATCGGTTTCCGCTCTGATGACCTCAACCTCATCGTCCGCTGAGAATTCCGGCTCGGGGTCTTCCTTCGCAGACTCGGTTGTTCGAGGTTCATTGTCACCGCCCAAAGGCAGTTCGATATCCGACAACGTTTCCGTTTCGATGGTTTCAGGTAGCCACGACTTCGGAGCTTCCCCTCGGAACCGTTTCAATTTATCCACGTGCACGATCAAAGGTTTCGAAGTGCGACTTTTCTGGATTCGATACAGTACCGGGCCCAAAACGGTCAAAACCAAGAATGGTCCGGTAAAGAATTTGGCCCACTTTGCTTTTCGCCCCGTAAGCACTCTTGGATGATAATAGTAGACCCAATCACCCTCTTTGAATCTCGCGGGCCTCACTCTTAGGTCGTACGATTTCTTCCTTCTCTCGAATGTTTTCTGTAACTGGTCTCTCACCAACTGGTACGCATTATCCATTATCTCCCGACGGTTAGCAACGAATTCTTCCACATCGGTCTCTCGGTCCTCTGTCGGAGACACAAGTAGATCGATCGGTGCATGGTTCTCTCTACCAAGGAACAGAAAGTTCGGTGTTCTCTTGGTCGATTCGTGTTCCGTAGAACGATAGGCAGCCATGACATACGGTAAATGAACGTCCCAATCCTTCTGCCGTTCAGACACGACTTTGCCCAAGAGCATGTTCAGGGTACGATGGAACCTTTCGATAAGTCCATTCCCGGAAGGATGGTACGGGGTCGTGCGTATCTTATCGATTTCCATTATTCGACACAGCTCTTTGAACAGAGTTGATTCAAAACACGGACCTTGATCTGTCAAAATCTGTCGTGGCATTCCAAATCGTGAGAATACGTGCACCATAAGAGTCTGCGCCACCGTTGACGCTTCTTGATTTCTGATAGGAGCGCCTCGGCCCATCTCGAAAAATAATCAATAGCAGTCAAAATGTACTTATTTCCTTTATTTGATACGGGATGTGGTCCGTAATATCGATTCCAAATCGTTCCATTGGTTCGCCAACAAGCACTTTCTGCAACCTCCCTTGCTTTGGCGGTTTCTCTCTACGATATCGCGCACAACGGTCACAACACTGACAAAACCGTCTCATGTCTTCCTTCCAGCCTGGCCAATAGGCACGTCTTTGTAGCTGACCAAGGCTTTTTCGAATACCAAAGTGACCTCCCGAGAAACTTGCATGCGTCAGTTCCATAACTTCGTTCCGTAGGCTCTTCGGAACAACTAATTGCCTTCGCAAGACTCGGTTTTCCTTTCCATCAAGCCAATCCCGATAAAGGATTCCATTAATAATAGACATCTGGTTCCAATGGCTAAGTAGCGTTTTCAACTCACCGCTCCTCTGCAAGAAAACCTCCTCTGAAGGGTAGCTTTCTGCTTCTTTCCAACCAACAAGGGACGAGACATCTCGGTCTTCCAGCTGCTTAGATCGAATACTTTCCTTGCTCCATTCGTTCCAAGCAGATAAATCTGCCTCTTCCTTCACCGCGAAAACCGCTTTGATTCGATGGTCAGTTTCTTCAGGGTTCTCTAACCCATCGTGCGGTATTCTTGACACCGCATCCGCGTTGCCATGCTTTGCTCCCGATCTATGAATAATTTCAAAATCGAATTCTTCAATCGTTTCAAGCCACCGAGCTTGCTGCCCAATTGGCTCCGGTGTCTTTCTCAACCACTGAAGAGCTGAGTGATCTGTACGAAGTAAAAACTTCTTGCCCCATAGATACTGCCGAAACTCCTTCAAAAAGTATACCACCGCTAGCAGTTCCTTCTGGTTACATTGTAGTTCCTCTCTGCCGGGGAACACAATCGACTTGCGTAACAAATCACTTTCTCTTCACCACCCTGAATCTGTGATAAAACCGCTCCAATGGCGTATCCAGACGCATCTGTATCCAATACGTAATCTCCATCGTCGATAGGAAGTGCGAGTATCGGCGATGAAGTTAACCGGTTCTTCAATTCCTGAAATGCCTGTTCGCATTCTTCGGACCATTGAAACGTTACTCCTTTCCTAGTAAGACCATGCAATGGTTTTGCTATTAAAGCAAAATCAGAAACGAACTTCCGATAATAGGAACAAAGTCCAACGAACGACCTCACCTGTCTTACATTCTTAGGTGTCGCCCAGTTCTTCACGGATTTGACCTTGTCTGGACCCGTGGCGACTCCTTCCGAACTCACAACGTGTCCGAGGAACAAGACTCGCCTCTGCAGCAAGTGACATTTAGAAGGCTTCAGCTTGAGATTATACTGGTTTAATCGGCTGAATACCTTTTCCAACCGTTCCATATGACTTTCCACGTCTTTCGAGAAGACAATAATATCGTCCAGGTATACCAAACAAATATCCAGATTTAGACCTGATAGCACGAGGTTCATTAACCGACAGAATGAAGCAGGACTATTGCACAGTCCGAACGGTAACACACGGAACTGGAAGCATCCTTTCCTTGTAACGAAAGCTGTCTTGTGCTTATCCTTCGGATGAAGCGCCATCTGGTGATAGCCAGCACGAAGATCGAATGTGCTAAACCATTTCGCTCCGCCAAGAGTATCCAAACATTCACTGATCAAAGGTAAAGGAAATGAATCCTTCCTCGTTTTCGCATTCACTTTCCGGTAATCTATGCAGAAGCGTAGGCTACCGTCTTCTTTTTTCACCATGACAACGTTTGATGACCATTCAGAGGACGACGGTTCCACAATATTCTGTTCCAACATGGAGTCCACCTGACGATCGATTTCGGCCAACATTGCTATTGGTTGCCTTCTAAGAGGTTGCCGCACTGGGTCCTCTTTCTGCGTGTCAATCTCGTGCTGAATCACCGACGTGTAACCCAAATCATTCTCTGATAGGGAAAAACTTGTCCGGTAGCGCAAGATGAGCTCCCGAAGTGACTCTCTTTGCTCACTCGTGACGCCTTCCACGTTTTCCCACAAGTTTGACAACTTGCTCTCGTCTCCATTTTCCACATGGATAGCATTCGTGACCACCGTACTCGAAAATTCATCCGCACTGGTTTCCGCTTCGCAGTCTTGTAAAACTTCAACCCTCTCCAACTGACACAAAGTTTTCGATGGAATTTCCACCGTTGTTGGTCCCACATTGATGACCCTTATTCTAGGTTCATCGTCTTCTCCATTTATTAACGTTCGACCGACTATTACATTTGCCAGCAGTTCGCTCGGAACAGTTGCCCATTCTGTTTGACATCGTCCCAAATGAGGGTAAACCATGATTGCCGAAATGTCTACTTCTCGGAGGGATGGTACGACAACTTCCCTTTCGATCATAACCTTGCGGCACATGCTCTCCTCGTCCACCTCATGTAGAGGTATTGATTCTGTCCTGACACAGATTCTTCCTGCAGCGAAGTTCCAACTCACATTATTACTCTCCAACCAAGCCAGACCCAAAATCAATTCGGTTACTTGTTCGGTCACAAGACAAGGAAGAGCGTACACGTTTCTTCCTATCTTTATTTTGAGGGTGGCCTCGCCCTCTACTTTGATTCTAGTTCCATTCGCTGCCAGCAGGCGTTGCTGAGCCGGTCTAAGTAATTTCTTGTTGACCATATACTTCGGTACCAACGACATTTCACTCCCTGTGTCCAAAAGGCATGGGTGTTCCTTTCTTCGACCTTCCAACTTTCCGAAAACATAAGCCATACGGCTCCCTTTTACTAGATGGTTCTGCGCATCTCTGGTTCCATCAGGTTGACCCGCTTCTTCGCCCACCTGATTTTGATGTTCATCCGAGGCTCGGGCCTGAGGACAAAACCGCCAAAAATGGCCTTTCTGGCCACAGCCAAAACATGTTCTATCCAACAGTCTATTCTGCTCTCTTGGCCTGTCAACCAGCTCCCGTTTCTGGACAGTGTTTCTGTCGAGAGTCAACTGTTCCAACCTCTCTAAGATCGTTTTCATGCCCCTCTCGACATCGTCTAAACGTCGATTCTGTGGGTCTCTCGTATTCACCTGTTTTGTATTCTTCACTCTCCATGGTTTCCGCTCACCATCGGTACCGAACTTAGAAGCTTTACCGTATGCTTCGAACCGTACAGCGTGCTTGTACGCAATATCCAGACATGACGGCTCTCGCTCTCGTACTTTCTGGGCCAACTCTGATCGGCTAAAGCGTCGATGAAAGCGTCGCAAGCCACTGTTTCTAACAGTTCATTCGTTGGTCCAGGGTACGCAAGCACCATTAGTTTCCGAATTTCCAACATGACAGCGTTCAAGGATTCTCCTGAGCTTGTCGATATGTTCGCAATTTCATTCGATAAAGACTCGTCTGATCTTGTGAGCCATATCGCGCACTTAAATGGTCCACCAATGTCTTCCACGTTACGTTCTGCAAATCTCCCATGTCCCACAAAAGCTGAGCTGCAGGACCTGTAAGAGCACACATGAGTTGGTCTGCCTTTTCCCTCTCATTCCAACCGTTACACCGAGAACACACTTCAAACTTTGCCAGAAAAGCGGCCACCGGTGTTTTACCATCGTACTTCTCCAGCTTGATTCGGATACCGCGGTCTTTTGTTTACCATCCTGAGAACTCTGACAGCGTAGATCCACCGCTGTTTTATTATCTCTCTTGGATTCCACAGTTTGTTTGCCCCGATAATCAGACTCATCCGAAGTTGACTCGTAGTCACTCGGAGTTTCGGTCCCGTTTTCCGACGATTCAGGTGACTTTGGTCTCGAGCCAATTCGTTTTCCAGCTCCTTTTGATAGAGCTTTCCGAGCTTCCTTGTTTTCCGAAGTTCCACGATTGAAGGAGCCGCCCCTCTCCTTGTGGCATTCAGAACTTTCTTGCTTTACTGAATTTCTAATTAAGAAATCCTTGTCTGACCTGCCCGCCGTCACCTCTCTCTTATGACGGTGCTTTTCATGTCCACGATTCACTTCGTCTTTGGATTTGAGCCTGTCTTGATCCCGAAGGGCAAGCCCTTCCAATTTGTTCTGCATTTCAATCACTACCTGTCGGAGGGCCGACAAGTCACGCTTCTCGTTTCCTTCACGGGTGTTCACTTCTCTCTGAGTCCAGTTGGTTCTTCTTCGCGACCTAGCCGCTTCGGCGCCGGCTCCTAGGCGAGCTCTGTCGTTTGAAATAGACCAACGGACTTTTGTTTTCTCGCGGCACCAAAGCATTTCTGCCGTAATCTCTCCTGGGTTCCCACATCGACTGATCACCTTCCTCGTTCCTTCGAGAGTAATGTGGTCTATCCACCTCTCTGACATTGCAGCCTCGGAGTCGGCTCCAAGGTATGCTCTGCCTATGTAGCATTGACCTTCTTTGCCACGCAACGGACGATGGCCTTCTGGAGCGTAACGATTTTCGACCTCTTTTGACATTGCTGCCTCGGCGCCGGCTCCGAGGCAGGTTCTGTCAGCGGATAGCTTCCAATCTTGTTGCTCCCATCGTCGTTCGAATCCCAAACTATCACGGTCCTCACATCCCTGATCTGTCCACTGAGCCTGTGAACTAGGGTGACTCTGTATCCTGGACACTGGTCTGTCTGTCGTTCTGTTCACTGCCCTCTCAGTGTTGGTGCCGAGGCAAGGTCTGCCTGCAATATTCCGAATTTCATTCTGACGTGGTGCACGGTACCCTCTCTGCACAACGTAACCTTCCGCTTCTTCTAACATCGCTGTCCCGGCGCCGGCTCCGAGACGAGTTCTGTTATCCGAGTGCGGTCGATTGTGTGCTGTTGATCCCACCGTTCTTCGGTTCTGCGGTTACCTTTGGCGACTCTGTCTCTTTCCTGTCCTTGACACTTTCGATCACTTCGTGAGTCTTCGTTTGGAGGATACGCTGCTCTTTCGTACACAGTCGCTTCGGCGCCGGCTCCGAGACGAGTTCTGTACTCAGGGTAGCGATCTCCAACGACGATATTCTGCTTCAGTGTGGTGCGGTTGGTTGCTCTTTCGAACATTGCTGCATCGGCGCCGGCTCCTGGAGGCAGTTTCTGTCCTCCAAAGTGTCCCAATCCGCCTGGTTCTGTTCACCTTGTCTTTCAGCCCCATAAGTTCTGTAGTTAACCGCACGGTCTCGGTCCTTAACTTTACCCGTTCCATCGTCGCTTCCACGCCTCTCGAGGGCGAAACTGGTTTCCCTTCCTCTCGTTTCTTGGAGTGGGAGCTCGCCGTCCTCCCATGAGACTGGCCTGTAAGTCTCTCCGTCGACCTGGTGGAGCAATATCCACTTCGGAGTCCTCGTCTTCGATATCTTCCGTTGGCACTTTCGATCGATACATTCGATCTTCGCAGCTTACGACTGTTTGACACAGTCCTCTGACCGTTCCTGGTACCATAGCAGGCTTGCTCCTGCTTTGATCAAGCGGCGGCGGGCGGTCAACCTCGTAATCTGTCCCTGATTCTGACTCTGTCACAAACACTTGGTCCTTCGCTGACCGTGGTTAGCTCTCCCAGTGCCGGCGCTACTGAGAAGTGCAAGACCCTGCGGCTGGCGATACTCAAGTTCTCTTATCTGTGACTGGCTGCCTGTTTGCAGAGTTTCAGAAACCGCCCGCCAAACGTTACTCTCCGGTCTCACGGGTCCCATCGGGAGGCGGTCCAACTTGCGCGTCGACTCACGTACTGGCGCAGACACTTGATCTCCCGCTGCCTATAACCAGCGTTCTCGGTGCCGGCGCAACCGATAATAGCATTGGTCACTGGCTCACGATCGGTCTCAAGTTCACTCATCTGCAATTGCCTCTGTGGCGGAGGATGCACGCGCTCTTCACGGACCGCCCACCAGTCTCTATCAGTCCTTGGTTCCTCCAACTGGCTCCGGTTAATAGGTTGGCGATCCACTACACGCTGACTGTAGCTGTCTGGCTTCCGGGTGAACGTTTCGTCGATCTCACAGGTCGTCAATGCCGCTTCGGTGCCGGCGCAACCTAGGCTAGCAAATTCCCCAGATCTGTGCAGATCTTCTATTACGTTCCTTCCGCTCTATCTGACCTTCCCGCTCGCCTCGGGATGTTTTCAGCGTTTTGACCACGGACCACCAACCAATCATTGCGGGATGCCTGTCTTCCCGAATCTGAACGTAGTTCAGTACTTGAGTCTCTCAAGTTCTGACGGGGTGGAATTCTGTTCCAGTCCTCAATATCCATTGCATTTGGCTGGAAGCCAGAATCCACCCCACTTCTGGTACCATTTTGTGGCGACCCCGGCGGCTCGCGGTCTCGTAGCGCGGCCGGCGGTCGGGCGGCCCCAACGCCCGCTCGGTCTCCCCGATCGCCATCAGCCGCCGACTCTGCCTGATCGGCGGCGTCAGTTCCCTTCCGGCTCTCCGACATCAGAGGAGGTGTCCGCGGCTGCCGGGCAGGCAGCGCACTGAGGATGGCCGCTCCTCAACGTAGGGTTCTCGTTTTCCTCCTCTGACTCTCTATCCGTTCCGGCTCCGGCCTCGTCCGAGAGACCCTGTAACTCATGCCTCTTATCGCTGGCCACCGCTTGGTCTCGGCGCCTTAAGCGATTTCGATAGGTATTCCTGGTCTCTGGCTTCGACTTGGCCCCACGTCTCTTCATTCTCGGCAATCTAGCCGTTTCCCGCTCTCTTATAGACAGGCGGCGTTGTCTCTTGGCTTCCTCACACGCTTTCACCAAACCCGAGGTTAGCCGTGCCTGAATGGACGGCGGTCCACTCTTTTCCTTGGCCGTCGATTCACCCAAACTGTCTCCCCGCGCCTTTACGACAGGCGGGCGTCTGTCTCCTTTCTTGGCTCAGAATTGACCTCCTGGGCACTAACGTGACCTCAGGTAGGCGAGGTTCATCACAGCCAAGGCTCACCTTCACGGACAGTGCGCTGAGACTCCGGCGTCACAGCGACTTTCAAAGACACGGACACAACTTGCCTTTATTGGTTTATTTTTATTTATTTATTAATAAACCAAGCAACAATGACAACAATGGCTACAGTGGCAACACTGGTAACACGGACAAAGACGCGCTGACTAGACGCAGTCCGGCAGCCACAATAACTAGCGCACAGGAACTGCAATCGATAGTCTTTGATACGTCAGTATGAAACGATAAGCTTTAGCACTTTAAACGGGCTCCAAATACTCGCTTTCAATCGCTGTGCTTTTCTTTACTCTATCGCTTCACAGTATAAGCGAGCACACCACGAAAAGTACATGTGATGACAAAGACTGACAATTTTCAGAGTTTTGAAACTTTTTGACGGGCACTTAGGCGGATTTTTAAACTGTAGTCTGTAATTTCGCGTAGTTGCCGTCGATGTGAAAAAGTAGGGACCTGTCTAATAGCGTTTTCCTTAGCGGTGATCAGGGGCTTATTCTACGGCTAAGCGGCGCGGCAATAGCTCCTGCCAGCTGGGCGCGCGTCTCAAGCGAACTTTTGATACACAGCCGCCTGCGTCCGCCTATTGACGCGTGCTATATAAATTCCCATATTTCGGAGATTTTCGATTTTTAGAACTAGCCCTTGAGGGCGCGCTCGCTCCCAAATGTCCCTATCTATGCTTTTTATCCGTCATGAAGCTTAACTTCGGACCCACCCCTAGCGTCGTCGGCAGCGGCGAAGGGCGCATCGCCGCCGGCGACGCGCATCGCCGTCAGGACCTTGTTCCCCGGCCGCCGCTCTCAGGCGGAATTTCAAGCTGTAGGGCCACGTCCGCTTAGATGCCGTCAGAGCAGGACCTAGGGAGGCAGTGTCGTCGTTATCGGTGGTAAGCGACCCCGTCTACGGGCCCAGCCCTCGCTAACCACCCCTGGTAGTCCGGGCGCCAGTGTTCAGGCGTACGCATCGACTACACAGCCGGCCGACCGCTGCGTTCTCTCTCCGTCTTTCCATCGCTCCAACCGCCTGTTCCTTCGTCAGCAGCCAGCCAGTCGCCGTCTCCGCGCAGCCTCTGTCAAACAGGCGACGGTCTTTCAGCGGCCAAACTCTCTAGTTGCTAAAGACCGAAGGCTCGGGAACCATAAGTCGTTGCCGGTTTATACAACTTATCTCTCGGTCTTTGGGCGGCCGTGGCGATTCTAATAATTTTACCGAAGCCTTAGCGTCTCAGCTTAGCGTGCTCTGTCCGTTTTACATGAATTAAAACTTTATTAATTAATTAACTAATATACAGTTAACAATCAATAATAATAATAATAATAATAATAATAATAATAATAATAATAATAATAATAATAATAATAATAAGGCTATCTGTGGCACATGGTCATACAAATTACCCTATGAGAATAGTTCTTCTACAGCGGCCAAGGTGCAATTCATCTGTGTAGGTGAAGCTGAGATTTGGACCTGGCATGAGTACATTGTATTTTGGTTCTAGTAATTGGCGTTTTAATAATAATAGTAATAATGCTAATAATAATTTACTGTTATAATAATAATAATAATTTACTGCTTAAACTGTCACTCCCACCTCGTCCAAACTGTTACGTGAATCTGTCCATACTACTACTACTACTACTACTACTACTACTACTACTACTACTACTACTACTACTACTACTACTACTACTACTACTACTACTACTACTACTACTACTACTACTACTACTACTACTACTACTACTACTACTACTACTACTACTACTACTACTACTACTATTACTACTACTACTATTACTACTACTACTACTACTACTACTACTACTACTACTACTACTACTACTACTACTACTACTACTACTACTACTACTACTAATAATAATAATAATAATAATAATAATAATAATAATAATAAAATAAATAAAAACAGGGTTTTGATTGATTCGGTTGGATCTGTCTTGTGTGAGAACTGCTAGAGGGTCTAATGAGAAAGGATATGAGGTCGGACCGTTTTACGTTGAACGTTTTAATTGATCTGCAAAAATATGAAGCGGCGTCCACTTATGCCGTCATTTTGCGTACCAAATAAAAAGTTTCACAGATCCTGCTAAATATTTCCGAGGAACATTTAGTTTAGAATGCCCTCCAATTACGAGAATTGCCTCATTAGGCATAGTCGCGCAGGAAAACGATTATCATCATACTATTGAAAAGACGATTGAACAAAATGATTTAGAAAATGTAGAGTGTATTAAATTTTTAAAACGTTCGTCTTCTGTAGGCCTATGTGTCGTCCTCTATCAGAAGGTTGACAGTCATTTTCCTCCATTTCTCTCTATCCTCTGCTGATCGTTTTAGGGCTCCATAGTTCTTTGTGTTTGTCCAGTCAAAGACGTCGTCCATCCAGTTTTTTCTCGGTCGCCCCTTTCCCTTGTTCCTTCCATTCTACCTTCCTTTATTATCAGAGGTAGGTCTCCAGCCGAACTTCTCATGATGTGACCGGGCGTAGGACATTTATTTCGTATTATTTCCTGTTTCCACATTGCTGTTGTTTTGCTTCTTTCTAGGGCTTGTTCATTTGTTACCTTGTCCATCCAGCTGATTCTCAAGATCCTTCTGTAACACCATAATTCAAACGCCGTGAATTTTTTCCATAATCTTCCAATTCATTGTCCAGGTTTCGCATCCATAAGTAAGCATTCGTTCGTCAAGTTTGTCGAAATGTCTTCAAAACTTTGCGCGTCAGAAAGTAGTAGGCCTATAGTGGTTTCCACAAACCTATCTTTGCCTCCTAAACCACTTTAAATCACATTATTATAGAGCCGTATGTACAGCAAAATCGGGTGGTAAAACAGCCAATCCCCGTCATTTTTGACGGGTAAACACCTAGTATATGTATATATATATATATATATATATATATATATATATATATATATATATATATATATATATATATATATATATACATATAGCCCATACAGTGGCAGTTGCACTTGGGGATGAGTGGAATGCATCCCCTACCGGACTTTTTATTTTTTTATTTTCTTGCTTGTGAAGCCTATTTTTGGGTAAAAGTCCAGTAAAACTACGGAGAAAAAACTGCCGATGGCCTTTTTTCTTTTTGTTTTTGCTACTCAACCTATTTTTCGGTAAAAGTGCAGTAAAATTAGGGGAAAATCCCTTTTTTGAGCCTTTTTGGGAAAGTTTTTTATTGATGTTCTTCCTTTCTCTTTTCATCCTCCCACCAACTTCCTATGAATCCATATCATCCCCCCACCCAGAAATACTAGAACTCCGACTGGACCTGCAGGGTGTCTATGAACCCCCCCCAAAAAAAACAAAAGACTGCTACACACCCTGTATATAATATACAATACAAGTTCAAGCAAGGATATGATGGGTTTCTTGTTCATCACCTAATTATATACGTGTAAACTGTAGTCCTACATTTGCTGAATGTTGGTTAAATTCAGCAAATACAGGTTACGCTTTCTTTAATATTGTGAATTTAGCGAATATTAGGAATATTCGCGCCAAAAACAAAAGTAAAGAATATTCAGGACATGGACACATACTATGCATGCAATTATTTTATCGCTACAAATCATATAAATGCTTTACTGAAAGAGTTTTAAAATGGTATGTTATTTTATTCAGGCTTACGACTATAGATCTCCGTTTAAATTCTTCAGTTTATCAAATTCAAATTAAATTAGCAATTTTGTCAAGATAATACATTTTACCAAATGAATAGGCCTAAATACGATAATCATACAAGTGAAGTGAAAGTGATTGTATTCATATTTCACGAAACCAAAATTTCCACTGATTCAGTAGATGGCGCAAGTAGATTGGAGAGAGAAATTTCCACCATTGAATAGTGGAATTCATTTCACTATTCAATGGGGGGAAACGAAGTGAACCAAGTAGCCTAATTACCAGTGTTTGGAACAATAGTTGACTAGATTATTTAAATACTATTGCAAATAGTTGAGCTTAAACACTATTTAAAATAGTTTTCCAATAGCCAATAGTTCGCAACTATTTAAATAGTATTTAAATACTATTTAACTTTTCAATGTCAAAATGAAAACTGTATTATCATTTATCACTGGCGAATGTTATAATCTAAAAGCACTGTCACTAGTTATCTGCACAATCACATTGATCAGTAATACAGTCACCTGTTACTAGGCTGTTAGGTTATTCACCAAAAGTCTTGATTAATCTTGAGGAGCAGCAGTTTCTCAAATGTTTTGTCACTTAAGCGATTTCTACGCTTTGAGATGATAACATAATACAACTATTTAAAATCAAGTATTTATAAATATTTATAAATATTTATAAATACTATTTAAATAGGTAAGTTCGCTAACTATTTAAAATAGTCGCTTAAATAGTTCAGAACTATTTAAATAGTATTTAAATAGTATTGACTATTTCAATAGTCACAACACTGCTAATTACGGACCGCTAGTTAGCTAAAATTCGATGTAAATCTAGTCTAATCCTACACTCAACGCAATATTTTCTGTTCAATTGTGCGGTGCAGAGTCCAAAATGTCAAATGTCATTGGGGGCCGTTCGCAAATTACGTCACGCGAATTTGGCACTTTTTTTACCCCCCTACGTATCGCGACGTCACAAAACGTCGGACCCCTAAAATATGACGTCACAACGGGCCGACCTCCACCCCATTTTTTCATCTTCCGAGAAGTCTTGACAAGCAAAAAAGGTCATCCTTGTATTTTTTCCTCTCGAAAAACCCTGACAAGCAAAAAAGTCATAATTGTATTTTTCCTCTCCAAAATCCCTGACCTAATTTTAAAAGACTTGACCTAATTTTTTGCGTGACGTCACATTTACGACAATTTGGGCAGAGGGGCCCAGCACTTGTTGGAACCCCCCCCAATATTTCAACCTTTTTATATACCAGTTAACACATTTTTCAGTCTCAATGCATGCTCTTCCTGACGTTTCTAATTTTGACATTTCATATTTTTGGAGTTTCGGTTCAGAAATGGCGATCCACGGGGGCCCGATTCTCTCCATTAATTTAGAGTGGGTTCAGCATTTGTTCATCATATGTTGCCCCCACTCCAACACGTAGGCCCGATAACGTTTGCTCCGTTTCAGTAGTTTGCTCAGTAGTTTGACACTAAGTCACAGCTGGAGTACCGTGACTGCGTTTATCCAGATTGCCTGCAAAGGTGAACCTTTTAAACCTGATAATTAATCCATTGGGGACGAACAAGCAGTCGGACTGTAGAAATCTGGTTTCTGGTTGATTGACCCTAAGTGTAAACTTTCATGTCACTTAACGGTCATCATGGGAACGATGTCAAGATGCTTGTGAGCCGAATTTACTAGACTTGTTTATATTGACGGCTGTACAACAGCGTTGATGCGTTAGTAACATAGGGGCGGGGGTAACTACGCCACCCTGCTGAGAGAATGACGTTTAACTCTTTAGAAGATTAGATCAATCGTAGTATGGGTTTATCGAAATCACGGTTGAAGCGTCTAAATTATATGGAGATTACGGGAACTGAGTCACCTGACTGCATTTAAGACATTTCTCTTGCTTGAACTAGACAGTTAACTGTTTAGACGTCTAAATCCGAGTAATAGAAAATAAAAATGAAATAATATCTCGTAAGTGACAATGCAATATCATTTAAGATGTTACCCGCGATGCCTGGACTCTTTTATTTGTCAAACTTTTCATTTTACTCTGCATCTTGCATCTTGGACTCAACACTTTAATTGAGATTACGAGATAGACTACTCAAGCAGGTAAGGTACAGTATTCATGCCTACGTTTTAATATGATTGGTCAGCAATAATTTTTAGTGGTGCAGACTGCAGAACTATGAATTTTTGCCTTTATAAACATTAAATAGCTTAATTGAAAGTAAATTATTGAACAAACCCAAAAGTAAATAAAAATTATGACTGAATTTATATCACTTCCTGATATAAACAAAGTGACTAAGTAAGTAAGTAAAATCTTGTTAATTTCTATAGAGCCTTAAAAGCAGCACCCAAGTAGCTCCTTATTGCTATGCGCTTAATTTTAGTATATATATATATATATATATATATATATATATATATATATAGTATAGTATATATATATATATATATATATATATATATATATATATATATAGTATAGTATATCAATTATATCAACTATATATATCAAGTATCTATATATCAACTATATATAATTTATATATAAGGTATCCATATATCTATCCATATATACATTATGTATAGGGTCTATACTAGGGTGGAGTGAAAAAACTTTTTCTCAGTGATGTAAATGTAATAGTTTGGAAAAGTTGTGTTATGGTATAGAGAGAAACTGTGCCAAAAATCACTTAACTGGATTAATGTTTAGAGCCTCCCCAAGCGTCCTCAAGTTTCAGTAATGTTGCTAATTGGTAATTGGGTATGTTTCTGCGTTGAGATATATCCTCTATTCCCACTGTCTCACACAAGGGTGCTGAAGTTAATTACGCCTTATCAGCTAGTGTGCCTGTGTGATGAAAAACAAGGTGCCTGTAAATGATCGTGAATTTCTGTTGCATCAGCGAGGTGCTATAGACGAATGGCCGTGGTAGGAATTGACAACACGGAATGTGGGAATATTCTAAAGAGGTTGGCAAGAAGACACTCAGAACTCTCCAAGGTCTCTGCATCAGAACCATCCACAAGTGGGCAGGCAGATGTTCCTGTTGAAGTCATAAGTAGGCCTAATGAAGATACATAGGCCTATACTTCCAGATAGTGATACTCCTAATGATGACAACTATGATCCGCCAGGGATTTCATGTATGAGAAACTGAGAATAAGGTACAAAGAACAAAGAAGACCTCTTCACAAGTGCGAATTTCTCTGCCTAATATATCTTTAATAGCTGCATGACATGTATTCTGTATCAGATAAGGTAGGTAGCTGCCCTATCTTCGGCATGTTTTCAAGACATTGTACTCGTTTATGAAGACGATAAAACCCTCATTTAGACAGAAGCAAAAATGAGAATTGAAGGAAAGGAAAAGAACAGAACTGAATGAAGAGGAGGACAGCAATGTTATCTAATGTGTTTCTTTTGATGAAAGTAAGGATAAAACACTAGTGCCTAAGAAGAAAGATGGGATATATCATATGAAAACTGTAATTGAGGAGTGTGTGGCAATTGTTTAGAGTCAGGTTGGTCACGTTTCACTGAGAAAGAATCTGCGATTTGAATCAAAACATGTATTGTGTACATGTTAAAAGAGAAAGGAGCTGACTTACAGAAACTGGTTGCTATTGGTTGCGATGGTACTGTAACTAATACTGGGAAATCAGGAGATGTTATGAGGTTGTTAGAAGAAGTAGGGTGACCTTTGCAGTGGGTCAACTACCGGTACAGGACCTAAAGGGGTTTCTGGTCCACTTGGTCAGCAGCTACAAACTTGTCAGAACTTTTCCATTGTAGGTTTCGATTTAATTGAAGGAGAGATACCCATTGTAACATGCGAAGACTTGAGTTCAGATAAGGCTTATCTGCCGGACGTTTGGAAGGCTATAACACTAGGTGACTGTTCGCAGATTTTGGCACCATGCGATCCAAGGAAACTCGCACATTCAAGATGGCTTGCAACAGCTAACCGAGGTACGGAAAACCCAACTGAAAATTTGAAAAACTAGCAACTTATGATACAAAAGTATATACTCCAGTCTGGTTTCATATCGAAATGAAACCATCCTGCAAGGACGGAAGGCACCAACTTTGGAAGACAATTTCATTATCACAATACCTTCCTGTAGAACTTAAATTAGTAGCTGATCCGGCAATCCAAAGAAACGGCTACTTTGGACATGAAGAGAATCTACTGCTGGCAATGTTATCAGATGCAGATGCACAGCAACACATCAGAGAAGGTAGTGCTATGAAGAATACTGAAAGCTAGACGTACTTCAAATATTACTCGAATTCCAAAATTCAAAATTCCAGTGTTCAATGTTGATGCTGCCAGTTAGGCCTATATTGATTTAAATAACTGGCACAAGAAACAACTATCAGCTCCTCCTCTGCTTTCTAACCTCTCAGGCCAAGGCATTTCTTCCTTGATAAAGAGCGCAGATCAGCAGTTGAACTTTCAGACATTTCAGTGCCATTCTCAGGCAACTGAAAGATGTGTGAAGCTAGTAACTGAGGTCAGTGCTGCAGTATGTGGTCCAATTGCAAGAGAAGGACACATAAAGTCAAAGCATGCCTCTCTCAGGCTCATGCCATATTCTAGCACAAAATCAGACTTCAGACAGAATCAGACAGAAACCTGTGGTTTCACAGTAAAGCGCATATTGTGTAATTGAGCCGGCATGTACTGTGATTTGCATATTGTGAGACATAACGAAGCTTGCCGCAGCACTACAGGGTCTATAAGTATGCAAGTTGCAATAGAAAATGTTTGTAATTCTGTTTACCTCTTTACAAAAAGAGTGTTGGATAATTGTATTGCTTGTGTTATTAAAATAAAACAGTTGTACGTAAATGAATAAGGCCTATAAGCCAAAATGCAATAATTGCACAAAATGCCCAAACTTCGTCGTCTCTGGGGAGGCTCTTAACGTTCATTTAAAAATTCAAAAGTTTCACTGAGCAAATCACTGATACCTTGCACAACTTTCCCCCACTATTAGAATTTTAAATTCGAAAATTTTTAAAATTTCGTCCTTTTCACTCCACCCTAGTCTATACCCCCTGTGTGTATGCGTATATATATATATATATATATATATATATATATATATATATAGCGAGTCGTGAGTGACCAGGACAACGAGAAATGACAGCATCAACTTTTCATGTACCTAACTTCAGGTTTGGGCCCCCCCCAATATTCTAAGTGGATCGACGCCTTTGATTGATACAATTGAGTATTAGAGATGTGGTACGATACAAGTGCATAAAAAGTGCATAAAAATAATAATTATCATTAATAATTGATGAATAATAATTACTAGTTTTGTATGGATCTAGGTCATAGGCTTGAATGTTTCTAGCACTCAGACTGCCCAATCCTTAATTGGCATCGACAGCTGTACCCAAAGCTGCTGCGTGTAAGTTCTCAGGGGCTGTCCATTAATTGTCAACAAAATAGGGCAGGGTTTGAAAAAGTTTGACAGTTGTTGGGGTGGTAAAGAGAAGTTGACGTCAGCAAATTTATTTTTTACAAATAATCCAAAAGAGGAATTTCATAGAATAGGCCTAAAGTAAAGTAAAGTAAAATCTCGTGGATTTCTATAGCGCCTTGGAAAGCAGCACAACAGTAGCTGCTTATTCTTAGGCGCTCAGGCCTACTATTTATGTGAAAGCCTGACACGCAAAAGAAGGTCATCGCATAGGCATAGACGTCCATGAGCCCCTCTCACCGTCTACTAGTTGTTTTCGAAGAGCAGGCGACTGTCCCTACTCTGTTTCTGTTCCGATCGGATCGTTTTCATGTCACCTCCTGCCGACATATGGTCGGTCGGCCAATCTTGTATTGATTTGCGATCCTGTCGACGTAGGCCCCTACAGTAGTGTTTCCCAAACTGTGGGTGGCAGGGCTCAGACCTGTGGGTAGCGAGGAAGTGTGAAATTGGACTCAAAAGTGTCATTTTCTAAACAACACCATAATGTTACTAGTCTTGCAAAGTTGAAAGTAGGTTTTGTTTTAAAGAAATTTATATACGTTGCTCTCTCTATGTATATACGTCTCTGTCTGTTTGTCTGTCTGTCTCTCTGTCTGTTTCTCTGTCTGTCTCTCTGTCTCTACTGTCTCTCTGTGTCTGTCTCTCTGTGTCTCTGTCTCTCTCTGTCTCTCTCTTTGTCTCTCTCTGTCTCTCTGTTTCCGTTCTCTTTCTGCTTTCTCTCTCTTTCTCTGTTTCCTCTCTCTTTCTCCTCTTTCTCTCTCTCTCACTCTCTCTCTCTCTCTCTGTCTCTTCTTTATATCTCCGTCTGTCTCTCTGTCTGTCTCTGTCTGTCTATGTCTGTCTCTGTCTGTCTTTGTCTGTCTCTCTCTGTCTCTCTACTCTATGTTTCTCTGTCTCTTCTGTCTCTCTGTCTCTGTCTCTGGCTTTCTCTCTCTCTCTCTCTCTCTCTCTCTCTCTCTCTCTCTCTCTCTCTATATATATATATATATATATATATATATATATATATATATATATATATCCATGACTACAGCCATTCGTTCACCCGTCTACTGGTCCTCAGCCTGTCAGACAGTGAGTCAGTCTGTTTGGCTGCCTATCTGTATGTCTGTGTGTTTGTCTTTCTCTCTGTCTGTTCATTTATGTTCGTCAGTCACTTCGAAGTCCTTCAAACGTAGACGACTCAAGGCTACTTAGCAGTTTAAGCAGAACACCTGGTAGTACTAAATCACATAAACTTTCAAAGCCCGATTCACTTTATACGATTACCCTACTTTGCGACGCCCACTTCAACCGCACGGCGTCGACCATATTGGCGTACGGTTGGATTGAAAAGTGGGGACCCAAAACTTATGCCTTCCCCTTTCCGAAGGTATCTTCTCGAAATTGTAGGGTAGGGTGATTGAGTCTTGAGACCTAATAGAAGTCTGTCCTATTTTGTATTGCATCAGTCGTCATCATCATCGTCATTGTCATCATCATCATCATCGTCGTCATCATTGTCATAATCATCATCATCATCATCATCATCGTCATTGTCATCATCATCATCATCATCATTGTCATCGTCGTCGTCACTTTTCCAGGTGCTGCTAGAAAGGACCCGAGTCCACAAGGTACTTACGAATTTTGAAAACTTATTAAATCAAATCAAAAATTTCATTCTGAGCTTCAAATAGGGCACAAAATTAAGAGGCCTGCTGAGTCAATTGGTGCTAATCTCGTATGTTGTTCGACATAGAAAAGACTCAGAGGTCGCACCTGCATTTGAAATCAATAGCCTTATATGTAAAAATCCTACGTGACAGGCGGAAATCGGCAAACGGAGTCAGCAACCAATGAAAATGAGAAGAATTAAACTTTAAAAATTTAAAAATATCTCTACAGGTCAACACTGTCTGGCGGTGGTTGTGATGATGGCAGAGGCTATGGCGGTGAGGGTGGTGATGATGACAACGACGATGATGATGATGGTGATGAAACCATCGATGAATAGTAAATATTAAATACATAATTCCGTCTGTCTGACTGTCTTCTCCTCCTCCTCCTCCTTCTCCTCCTCTCCAATTCATCATCACTAAATGATCAGAATTCTACTAAGCCACTTAAAATTCAGTTATTAGTCTTATTTTATTATTATTATTATTATTATTATTATTACTAGCATCATCATCATCAACCTCAAAACTTCCACCTCTGCAGCCGAGTACATCATCATCATCATCATCATCATCATCATCATCATCATCATCATCATCATCATCATCATCATCATCATCATCATCATCAGCGGCAGCGGTAGCTGTGTTATCATGACGATCATCGTCACCATCATCACCATCGAGATCATCATCACCACTGTCGTCACCGTCATCATATCATTATATTCCGCATCAACATCATCATTGTCAACATGGTCCTCATCATCATCCTCCTCCTTATTATAAAAATCATCAAATGATCATCATCGTCAGGCCCTCCGAGAGAAATTCCGGGCCCCTGTGCAGAATGGGCGACGGGCCCTTGAGAAGTATTGAGAAGTATTAATTTCTTGACGACCTTTTTTTTGCTTGTCAGCCGTTTATGAAATGTTGACGACCTTGTTTTAGTAGCACTGTGTCCCGGGTCCCCTTGTGCGCTCGCCGGGCCCCTCTGCTGAACTAACATCTTAACCATTCTTTAGTGTCATTACTCATTTTATTGTTAATTATAGATATTCATCATCGGCCCGGCCACCTCCAGACCGCCGGGCCCCTGTGCAGTTGCCCCCTGCCCCCCTCTCGGAGGCCCTGATCATTGTCATCGTCATTATTGTCGTCGTCGTCATCATCATCATTTTCAAATGTATTTTGAAGACGTTCGGTTTGCCTTTCTAATTGCTCAATATCTTTATATTGAGCCCAAATTACTTTTTCTGAGTTTTTTTCTAAATGGTTCTGATCTTGACTTTACTATTGAAACACTGGTGCTCTCATAATTTCGATCTTTCTGTCACGCGAATAAGCTGGTGCACTGCGCCAAGCTTTCGAGCGGCGCTGTAGAAATATCGTTTTACTTACTTACTTTACTTGCTCTAGAGTCTAGACTAAAACGTCAGCCATGGCACGTGTGCTGGTTATAAACTTTTTGCTGTTCGGTCGTTTAAAAAGACCCTGAGGTTAAACTTAGTTGATGTCACATCTGCTGTGGACGTCACCAGTGGCCTCTATGGGGAAATTCGCCATGTGTAGGAATCGCTAGCTTCAGACGAAGATAATGCAGAAAGTCACCGTCAGGATGACTTTCTGTTGAAAATAAGACACAGCTGCATACAAAACAAGGTCGTCCTCATCCTATAAGAGCCTGCTGCGTCTAAGTGGAAGGCATTGGGCGAAGAGATCGTTTGAAGAACTGCCTCATCATCCGCTCTGGTCGTGTTCATCATGAGAGGAATCAGTCTCGTGTTGGTCGCTGTCGCAGTCTTCGCGGCTGTGATGCTCTTACCACAGCGTTCGTCAACAGAAGAAGCATTGCCTCATTGCGTGGAAGAGCGTGATAAGTGCCTAGGCCAAAATGCTCCTGATTTAACACGAAGAGAGTGCTATACTGCCTATTATGACTGCCTGGTAGGTTTTCTCAACCACTTATCATCTATTATTGTCTTTTCGTCAATTCTATTATAATAAGTATGGTCTCGCTTTATCACCTTTCAAACTTCACAATATATGGTTAGTCCGAATCATATGTTTTACTGCATCATAACGGAGAAATCTACAGGGCGGATAGAGGCAGCTGGCTTAGCCTGGCTATCTCGCAAAGGCAATGAATTCTGGTGGCCAATCTGAGATGATTTCTCATGCCACTTGGGGAGTGGAGAATGGCCGAACTATTATTGTCAAAAACAACGATTATTATTGTTGTAATTTCAAGTGATTTAGTCAATGGTTTGTGTGAAACCATTATAATTATCCCTTTAACGCCGAGCCCGCCCAAACCAGGCCTTGGTGTCACATGATTTTCAAAGGTCTTAAATATGCAGAACTCTATTTTTCTCAAGTCCGCGGACCAGATATTAGTAGTTCGTTCGGATGATTAACAACCAATTCCGAATCAAATAAATACATCACCATATTTCACCCTGAATATAAAGATAACAGCACTTACATAAAGGCAGTGATATTTTACTTCCAAAAATAATTACTACTTTTACTTTTAATTTAGTTTTGGCTTCCGTATTTTACTTTCACTTTCAATCACTGTTTTCAATATCATTTAATTTTTATTTCACTTTTAATTTTACTTTGTAAATACTTGTTATTTTACTTTTAGTTTTCCAAAAATAAAATTACTGTCGCTTTTACTTTTACTTTTAATTACAGTTATATATATATATATATATATATATATATATATATATATATATATATATCATACCTTCCAGGCTTCCACTTCATTTATTTCATTTAACAGCAGTAGTAGTCAGTCACTGGGCTAGTATGCTGAATACACAGCATTATTATGCAGTGCAACATATTTATTTATTTATTGACAATTTATATAGCGCAGTAGGCAAGGCTAAGGCCTACAACAAAAGCGCTTAACACAGTTCATATCCAATATTAAATAAATGTCTCTTCAAATTTCTAATGAAAAGTCCAGCTGAGACTGCTCCAGTCACATTGTCTGGAAGAGAGTTCCACAGGGCGGGATTCCCCCGCGCGAATGATCTTTCCCCAAACTTAGGGGTCTTGGACGGGGGAGGGACCAACAACTGTACTCTCCGACTTGACCTAAGAACCGATCTCCTCTCGATCATAGTCGATCTTCGTACAAGTACAGTTAGATAATCAGGACAGAGTGGATCGTGTAAAGCCCGAAACGTAAGCCAACAGCGCTTGTAGATAATGCGCTGTGGCAAACGGAGCCAGTGGAGTCGATCTCTAAGGAGAGGAGTGACGTGGTCACCCCAGCGACAGCCGAAAATCACTCGTGCAGCCTGGTTCAGCACTGATTGTATGCATATAACAAATACGAACGACTGCCACTTGCCATTGCATGCACAGAAACATTTTGTGTAAAACCTAAGCTGTCACTGTCATCCAGGAACAATATCAATGAGTGCAATGACTGCAAGTCTGCAATCAAATGTAAATCGGCCTCGGCCTTCCTTGAGCTCTTCTTCCTGGAATTGTACCTTGAACGAACTCTTTCTCTTAATTCCTTGTCATGTGCTCAAAATGTCAGTTTTCTTCTTTTGACGTTATCTTATTATATAATTCTCGATGTCTGTCGCGTCTGTCCGTCCGCAACACGGCGGGTATTGCAGGACGCTGTTGTCATTGACAACCAAATATTGTTTAATCAAACCGGAGCGTTTAACGAAGCGTCTTAATTGCAGCTTAAACCCCCGTCCCCCCTTCCCTCACCCCATCCCTCTCCCAATCGCCCAGGCCCAACCCATTCCCGCCCCGGCCCCAAACCCCCTTTACCTTCCCTATCCCCATCTCCTTCCCCTCTCCCCATCCCCTCCCAATCGCCCCCAAACCCCGTTCCCCTTCCGTCTCCCCAACCCTTTTTCCTCTCCCCATCTCTCTTCCAATCGCTCGGCCCCAACCCATTCCGGCCCAGGCCTCAATCCCCGTTCCCCCTTTCCTCTCCCCATCTCTTTTCTCTCTCCTCATTCCTCTCCCAATCACCCCGGCCCCAACACATTCCGGGCCCGGCTTCAAACCCCGTTTCTTTCCCTCCCTCCATCCATTTTCCCTCTCCCATCCCTCTCCCAATCGCCCCGGGCCCAACCCATTCCAGCCCCAACCCATTTCCCCGGCCCCTAAACCCCGTTCCCCTTCCCTCTCCCTATCCCCTTCCAACTACCCATCCCTCTCCCAATCGCCCAGGCCCCAACCCCTCAGCGCTCCGCCCTACCCCACCGGCCCCAAACCTCGTTTCCAAACCTACACAACGCTGCTCCGAAAACCCGTACAACCCATCTTCCTCCTCCCAAACCTCTCTTCCCTCTCCCAATGCCCTGCCCCCCATTATTATATATATATATTTATTTATTCCTAGCCTCAATACCTATTTTTTATATTTAACCCCTCAAGTGAGGATTAAATTTTCAGACGTCGTCACCGTACTGGAGATTTAATTTTTGGAAAACCGTTCTCAGAAATGATTGATGTAACGTTTTAAATTTGCTAAATCTCAGGCTATATAGGAGCTAAAAAGATGAGGTTTGCACCATTGTTTAGATTGTTTATTCCTCTTTCTAACCGTCAGTGCAAAACAAAAAATGTGGGGGTAGAGTTCACTTTACGGCCTAAAATATCACCCTCTCCCCCCCCGAAATATTTTTAAAGCCTCCTAGCAAAATATTTTCAGCGGTAACTCCACTTTGGTCAGCGGAAAAGTTGTTAAGGGATGTCAGAGGAACAAAATAAACCAAAACGTTTGAAAATCGGTTGACATTTGGCAAAGATCTATCAATTCTAACCCGATGACCCAATGTTTGAACATAAGTATTATGAGCGAATTTCGCGTAAGTTTTGAATTCTGAGAAAGTTTCTATTTTTTTAAAATTTGCTACATCTCGGGCTATATAAGAGATAAGAAGATGAGGTTTGCACCATTGTTTAGCTATTTTATTCCTCTTTCTAACCCTCTGTGCAAAACAAAAAAAGTCCAGCGTTCACGAGCTTTCCGACAATCAAGTGAGAATAAGTAGCAGGCTGTTGCTCGGCGTGAAAAATCAGCATAGCAAACAAGAGAATCAAGCACTGCATGTCGTTCGACACTGCCAAATCAGTACACTAACGTTGACTATCAAGTTTCAGAAAATTCATGCAAATGGGCGTTAACTCGGTTGAAGGAAAAGGCGGCGAGTTAAGGACAATTAATTGCGCAAAATGCTATTGCATTTGCGCAAAATCGGGTGGTAAAACAGCCAATCTCCCCCCGTCATAAAATGCTATTGCATTTGCGCAAAATCGGATGGTAGAACAGCCAATCTCCCCCGTCATAAAATGCTATTGCATTTGCGCAAAATCGGGTGGTAGAACAGCCAATCTCCCCCGTCATAAAATGCTATTGCATTTGCGCAAAATCGGGTGGTAGAACAGCCAATCTCCCCCGTCATAAAATGCTATTGCATTTGCGCAAAATCGGGTGGTAGAACAGCCAATCTCTCCCGTCATTTTTGACGGGTAAACACCTAGTTTAATAAGATTTTCTGATAGTCGGCTCTTTGCATTACCCATTCGTTGGTCCACTTCGCTATCCAAGGTACTCGAAGTATTGTTCTTAATCGTTTCATCTCGAAAGCCTCTAATGCGAGTTTCCTCTTTTTGTGCCATATGTTGCTATTGGCTATACCAAGGCTTTCCACAGTCGAATCTTTCCTGTAAGTGATATTCGGTGATTTTCCATATTTTGGTCAGGGGTCATCCATAAATGACGTCACAGGATTTTGGCAGTTTTTGACCCCCTTCGTCACACGCCGTCACAAAAGTCAGACCCCCTCACATATGACGTCACAACGCGTTAAACCCCCCTCTTGTCGTCTTTCGAATATCAAAATGAACATTTCGTTTGAAAATATGCATTATAATTGTTATACACTGTAGTTGAAACAATATTCAGAAACATTTTCAAATTAAAAAATGAATTGTAAGTGTCAAATACGTCAAATTTTGCGGTAACATAACATTGCAGTTTTAGTAAAAGATATTTAGTATTATGTGACGTCACATTTCTGGAAACCCCCGTCGTCACACATCGTCACAAATGTGTGAACCCTTAAGTGCGTGGCGTAATTTATGGATGTCCCCTCAAGGAGGCATTTGCTGCACGGGCTTTTGCCAGGTATCACGACAATTCATCAACAGACTTTTCGTCTGCGACAATTCGCCTACAGTCTTTTGGTCTACCGACAGTAGGTCTACAATATCTGGGCTAGAGTTAGGGTTAGGGTTAGTTTAGGTCAGGGTTATTGCTGGGGTTAATGCTAGAGTTTAGGGTTGGAGTTGGGGTAGGGTTATGGTTGTGGTTAGGTTAGGGTATCGCAGTAGTCCTACCGTCGGTAGACCAAAAGTCTCTAGACGAATTGTCGTAGACGAAAAGTCTGCAGACCAATTGTCGCGGAATCCTTTTGACAAACGTGATTTTAATTCCTTCTCGCACCTGACATCGCTTGTAATAATGACACCCAGGTACGTGAAGGCAACGACTTGTCTTAACGAATTTCCTAGCAGGAAAATGTTGCATTTTGTCCCATGTGTTGACATGGTGTGAGTTTTGTCGCACCGTCATTGGCACTAGTTGTTTTTCAGTGTGTGGCCCTAAACTTTGGAATTCATTACCAATATCACTTCGTAAAACTTTTAGATCTAGATCATCTTTTAGATCTGGTCTTTAAACATGTCTGTTTCACTTGGCTTATCCCCCTTAGATTGCTCCCCCGCTGTTCTAACTGATCTTCCGGATTGACCTGGCTCTAAATCTATTTGGATTTGGTGCGCCATCGGCTGATGCCCTGGGCATTACGAGAGTGGCGCCATAGAAGTTCATTGATTGATTGATTGATTGATTGAATGACTGATTGATTGATTTAATAAATGAATGAATGATTGATTGATTGAACGAATGATTGATTGATTGATTAATTGATTGAATATTTTTTTCTTTTTGGGAGGGATGACCAATTTTTGGTATGCAGGAGACCTCAAACATTCTTACCTTTTACAGATGGCTGGAAAGAGAAATGAAAGTCCTAAAAGATAAGGCATGACACAGTTTTGTAGCTTTCATATAGCCCTAGCTTTACGAGTTAAAAATAATTAGTTTTGCCTGAAAATGGACAAATGACACGGCGTCCAGAACTTTTCCAAGACGGATTCTCCGGGCTGCATGGAGTTTTCCCTTTAAGGACTCCTGTCGTTGAAGGAATAATCTACCTTCGACGTTTAGGAACCCGGTTTAAAAAGATAACGTTTGAATCCATTTTAAAACTGTTAATGCCTTTTCGCCTAATATGTTCCACTTGTCCAAAACTATGCATCCGCATGTTTGGTTTCCTTGGTCTCAGTATCTTCGGCAACAGTTTGCACTTGTGAACTATTGTGCTGCTATAGTGTGTTAGTGCAAAGAATGGTTATTCAGTAAAGGGAATCTAGTTAACCAGTCATTATTTTGTATGTTTCGATCAGATCTCTTCTCATTCATCTCTTTTCCAATGCTGTCAAGGAACAATATTGAACTATCTTTTCAAAGCTGTCATACCTGTTCAGTATGGCATCAATCGACCATCGTTTTGCAAAAGCTCGATTTTGTCTTAAAAATTGATTACATGCTTGATCACAGTACTCTAGTTACATGCAAGTCTATATAATAATATTGGCAAACGCAAGATTATCGCACTTTTTCATTTGCTTCTAGATTACTGGTATTTTCGGCGAAGCACCCCAATAACCGGATGCGAATGTTGCACAAGCACGAGTTGAGATAATGAGTAAGTTTTGGCAACGAATTAGTTATTTCAAGAGCAACTTATGCCTGGTTGAACCTGCAGGTGCTTGGTATATTATTTTACGTTATATTTATAGATAGATGGTGAAGTTTATTTGTACGGATTCGAGTTTTAAAATGTTTTTAGATATATGGGAGCTGTAGCCTGGAATGCAGTATTCGAGAAATCGAGAAAGGGTCGAACGTAGGTTACGAAGGCCTGCATAAGTATTGGCGGATATCTCAATATTAAACTTCTGAGAATAAGGTTGACGTTATCCTAAGTGATGTAATGTAACATAATATTTGTATAGCGCTTCTTCTAATCACTCAGAAGCACGCTTGCTGCGTTTACTGCATGGGCCTATTTAAAAAAATTGAGTTTTAGGTCCATTCAAAAAAGAGAGCACATTTGACATTATAATATATTACGCAATGTTGCGTTTAATTGTACGATATAGAATCGATTTGACAACTATTCATGTTGAAAGCAATTCACCTTTTGCTCTTCTCTTGGCGAGGCATCAGAAGCAGAAACTAGAAGAGCGCATCTGAAATTAAGTCCAAGAGGCCAGGACATAGAAAAATAGCATGACAACAACGTCGCACTTTGCTGCTGCTAGGGCAGTATTAGTAGTTGTGCCTGAACTTCCTGAAGCCGTAGTAGTAGTAGCCTCCATATCAGAGGCTGTGGTTGTGTTGGTGGTGGATGTGTGAGTGATGGTTTTGGTCGTTGAATTAACTGTAATAGTTCTCGCATTTCGAGTGGTGGCGGTAGTAATAGAAGCGATAGTAGTAGTATCAGCAGCAATAGTAATGGTAATAGTTATAGTAATGATGGTGGTAGAAGTAGAAGTAATATTAGTATTAGAAGTATTAGTGGCAGTTGCAGCAGCAGTAGTAGTAGTAGTGATAGTGATGTTGATAGTGGCAGTGTAGTAGTAGTAATATTAGTAGTAGTAGTAGTAGTAGTAGTAGTAGTAGTAGTAGTAGTAGTAGTAGTAGTAGTAGTAGTAGTAGTAGTCAGTGATGGGCACTAGTTGGAAAAAAAGTAGTTAAACTAAACTTTTATTTCAACTAAATATTTGTAGTTAAACTATTATTTTAACTATTAGTTAACATTTTCAAAAAAAGTTTAACTAAACTTTTTTAAAGTAGTTAAACTATTTCCAACTATTTTGCAACTTGTTTGTAAATTTTTTATTATTCGATTACTTTCAATCTAACACAAAGAAATCACCGTAATCTATGAAGGCTTACAGTGGCGGCTCCAAGAACTCTTGGTGGGGGTGGGGGATGCAGTGTATTTTTCTCGGAAGAATCCACCAATTGTCAGAGGAATTATATGCAAATGGTTTAGAAGAAATCTGTAGATTTGATTTATAAAATATAATGTTCAGAATTGACACTGTATAAAAGCATTTTAGTCTGGTTGTACAAAGTAATAGTGCAAAACTGAACTGTAGTTAATCAGTAAATATACTAAGTAGAGTATTTGACTCATTTTTAATTTGTGGAACGCTGATTGGAACTAAAATAGTATTAGAATTTATAGAACATGAAGGTAACTTTGTTATAATACACGACCCACATCCCTGCAACGTTTGTTATGGGCATTTGGACAAGTAATGGAAAGATTGAAAATATTTTCTATTATGATTGATGTTTGTGAGAAGGGAATGAGAATTTGTGGCTTATGGGCCAACAGTTGAAATTGGCATAACTTTGCTATATTTTGTGCATCATTCTTAAATAAAGCAAAAACACGGGAATCTAGATCGGTTAATAAAATGATATCAAGGGCATCCGTGAAATAAATGTTATCTCCTGTTTCTATGTGTCTCCATGTGACATATAGACTACTATCTTGCGCAATGGCAAAATATTTAGGTAATTTTTCAATCAAAGTTGCTGAATGAATTTGATCATGGACAGATCTAGGATAAAGAAATATTTCGTAGAGGTCGAAACTTGTGAAAACGGTAGTCAATGGTAGCCTATCATGATTGAAATAAAAAGTGTAGTAGGCCTATGCACTTTTGCTGCCACATAATGTGGTACTCTATAAAAAAATTATTTAATATATGTTCCTGACAGTTTTAGTTAATTAACCCCTTAACCGGCCATGACGAGTATACTAGTCCATTTTACATTGAGTTACAAATAAATGGCCGCATAACTTAATTACTGCAAGGAGGTGTATGTTAAGTATGTGGTCATGTGAACATCATCTTTTGCATTACGTCTTACACGTATTTTTTACAGTAGAGTACCCGTTATCGTTTTAGCTCATGTGCCACTGGATGTGTTTTCTATAGTCAGATTGAGAATATTTCCTCTCCTCTGGCTTTTCTATTGTATTTGCTGATTTCAATATTTTACAACTTTCTAATTTTCAAGATTTAGCAAAGAATTGTATCCGTACGCCATCTTTCGACTGACAGTGGACATTCTAGACACATTTTTGTATCGAAAACTATGGCATGTAACATTAAGATACTGCGACTGCCTTGTTAATTGCAGTGACTCACTGGCGACATCATTGTTCCTTCTCTGCTGAAGACTTCAACAATGAAGACTTTACTTGCTTCTTTCCTCGCTAAATTTATGACTTTATTTCAAAATTCTAAAGAGACTTTACATTACTACTTTATTTCGAAATTCATACTCGGTGAAGGGAATGTCGAACAATTAAGAATTATTTTAACTCTAAATAATATAATTTTGCTTGCATAACGGTCTGTGCATTTTCTGACATTAATAAAGTTTAGCTAGTTTGATGCAGTCAATTACGTGTCAGTTTTTAGTTGGAAAAATAATTGTCCAACATAAATTGACTATCTGAGAGAGAGAGAGAGAGAGAGAGAGAGAGAGAGAGAGAGAGAGAAGGAGAAGGGAAGAGACATCGATAAGGGGCCGTCCATTAATCATGTCAACAATTTTTGGGCAATTTTTGACTCTCCCCTCCCCTTGTCAACAACCGTCAACTTTCAGTGACCGCCCTATAATTACGTCAAAAATGTTTGACCCCCCCAGATCAATGACAGGTCCCAATAACAAGGTTATTATTTTGGCGGTGATGACCAGTTTTTCTCATTTTACACTCATTGAGTGTGAAAATGTGGCGGTGATGACCTTTTTGTCATGCCTTTTTCCATTGTAATAAGTAGTATTCCATGAAATTTTATATTTTTTTTATCATTTGTAAAAAGTGAAATTGTTGACGTCAACTTCTCTTGACCACCCCCTCCCTCCTGTCAACAACTGTCAAACTTTTTAAAACACCCTCACCCCCTAAATTGTTGACGTAATTAATGGACAGCCCTAATGAAAACATCACGTGATCCTTTTGAAATGGAGAGGGAGAATGAGAGGGAGAATGAGAAGAAGGGGAAGAAAGAGAGAGGCTGCTGTTCGCAACAGTGAGAGACAGACGGAGAGAAAGAGGGGTGGGAGGGCGGGAGAGGGTGAAGGAGAGGCATAAGGAGAGGAAGGGGAGAGGGGGACAGGGCTGTTGTTCGCAGCTGCTAACGCTGCACGTAATAAGTCTGAAGCTCCGTCTGACAGATGGACTCTCCCGGGAGAGTCCAAATTAGCCACAGCAAAGAGTCAGTGGACAGCCAGAATTATACAAACCCGCTTCGATCAATACTCGGCGCGTTAACACGTTCCTTGTTTTTAAAATAGGGGAGATGTGGTCAAGCTGACAGACATTTAATATACAAGTCTGTACTATAAATTTATTTTCTACCTATAACTATATAGCCTACTGTTGGTAGGAAATAAAATTATAGCCGGTCGGTAATAAATTTATTTCATACCTATAACTATATAGCCTACTGTTGGTAGGAAATAAAATTATAACCGATCGGTAATAAATTTATTTCCTACATATAACCAGGGACGTAGCTAGCCGTGGGCTTGGGGGCCCCCAAGCTGAATACCAAATGAATTCAAGCCCAAACGGCGTTGCGGGCTCAAAAGTTTTGTGGGTGCAGTTAGTGCAGTCTTGAGAGATCAGCACCCTCCCCCATAAAACCAACAATTCTACGACCTAATGGTAATGATTTCGTGGTGTCATTAATTAATAATAATTTTCTGCCATGAAGTTCATTAAAGCATGGCTGTGTAAAAAACTGGCGATTATTGCCTGAGTGACATGGCAATTTTGTTTGTTCAGAAAAACCGTACATTTGATACTGAAAAGCTCATAAACACCTTTGCTGAACGACTGGATAGGCGAGCAAAGTTCTATCAAATGCAGTGCTATTATTTGAGACCAGAAGCAATTGTACAAAACTTATAGATGAATGATGATTGAGAATATTGGATGTATGTTAAAGTCCTGGCGTGCATAGGACCTAGATGTGCAAAAATGCAGGGCCGCCGATAGGGGGACAGAGGGGGCAACTGCACAGGGGCCCGGCGGGGGCGCCGAGTTGATTATGAATATGTATAATTAATAATAATATGAATAATAACACTAGAGCAGAGGGCCTCGGCGTGAAAAGGGTGAAAAAAAGGTCGTCAGGTAATTTTTATATGTGGTAAAGGCTAACTGTCAAAATTACCTGACGACCTTTTTTGCCTGTCAGCCTTTTCAAGAAATTTTCAGACTTCTCAAGGGCCCGCCGGCCATATTGCATATGGGCCCGGAATTTCTCTCGACGGGCCTGCAAAAAATGCAATCGATATGAAGAAATTCTCTGACAAAATCCACATTTTCCTCTTGTTCCATCTTCATTGCCTTAATCTTTGCAAGAATAGCCAATAATATTATTCTCAATTTCGATCTACAGGGTTCGAAATAGAGCACTCCCAGCCATTTCATACAGTATCATACTACACAGTAACGCGATTGACTTTACGAGAACGAGGGACATCAACTAGATGATACATAGTCCTGCTGAATATCTTGTGGAATGGCTAGTAGAGCGATCGAGGGAAGAGCTGCGCGTTAAGATATCTGATTCATTATACAACAGGTTTTATACTGTAGATATGAAACACGAGTTTTATAATTAATTCGCTCTGTGACGGAAGCCAACTGATGGCTTTTTGAATAGAGGGTGCATAGGCCCTAGAAGTGTAAAAATCGATTTGATTTGATAAAATTCTCCTACAAAATGCACATTTTCCTCTTGCCCCATCTTCATTGCTTTAAACTTTGCAAGAATAATTAATAATATCACTATCAATTTCGATCTACAGGGTTCGAAGTAGAGCACGCCCAGTCATTTCATTCTACACACTAACGCCAATGACTGTACGAAAACGAGGGACATCAACTAATATAAAGTCCTGGCGAATATCTTGCGGAATGCCTAGCAGGGCGATCGAGGGAAGAACCGCGTATTAATTGTTATGGCTTAACTAGCCTACTTCTTTTTAACTAGTAACTGTGATTTGAAGATTTCATTGGCAATTTAATTGCTTGCTGCCTATTTTTTGTCACTTTTTGTCACCTATGAGTTGTGACACTGAATTTACAGCGGTTCATCCATGTAGTTCGTACGCACTGAGGGGTCGGGGTCGGATTTTGGAGATTTTCATATGTGTGCTATGTGCAACGGGGGTTGCGTGGGTTGAAAATATGCTTTTTTGCATAGTACTACATGGATGAACCCTTACACAAGTTTTGCATTTAACAGTGGCATCTGCCACGTGACTTACTCTTAGTGGCATTGACACTAGTATGGGCCAAATACCAGTAATTTTTGACTTAACATGCACATAGGGCCTAATCGAAGCAGAATTATTTGAAATTTACTTAAACATAAGAAATTAAAGACACGGAACTTGGTGATACCAGACCTGTGATTTTGTGTCCAAAATGTTCCAAAACAAACGTACGAGCATCTATGATTTTAAACAATTTTTCCGGGGGAGAAACCCCCGAATCCCCAATTCTGAGGGAGGCAGCGTCTAACCGCGGCCAGGGAGCGTCTAACGCGAGGGAATGGGTGGGGAAGGGCCCGGAGGGAAACTGGGCGCCCAAAGAAACACAGTTATAAATTTATTTCCTATCTATCTGTACCTGTATCTATCTTTGGTTGAAAAAAATAATATCCTACCCATATACACATAACTCTAAGCCTATAGGAAATAAATTTATTACCGACCGGCTATAATTTTATTTCCTACCAATATTAGGCTATATAGTTATAGGCAGGAAATAAATTTATTACCGACCGGCTATAATTTTATTTCCTACCAATATTAGGCTATATAGTTATAGGCAGGAAATAAATTTATTACCGACCGGCTATAATTTTATTTTCTACCAACAGTAGGCTATATAGTTATAGGTAGAAAATAAATTTATTACCGACCGGCTATAATTTTATTTCTTACCAATATTACGCTATATAGTTATAGGTAGAAAATAAATTTATTACCGACCGGCTATAATTTTATTTCCTACCAACAGTAGGCTATATAGTTATAGGTAGGAAATAAATTTATTACCGACCGGCTATAATTTTATTTCCTACCAACAGTAGGCTATCTAGTTATATAGGCAGGAAATAAATTTATTACCGACCGGCTATAATTTTATTTTCTACCAACAGTAGGCTATATAGTTATAGGTAGAAAATAAATTTATTACCGACCGGCTATAATTTTATTTCTTACCAATATTACGCTATATAGTTATAGGTAGAAAATAAATTTATTACCGACCGGCTATAATTTTATTTCCTACCAACAGTAGGCTTTATAGTTATAGGTAGAAATAAATTTATTACCGACCGGTTATAATTTTATTTCCTACCAACAGTAGGCTATATAGTTATAGGTAGAAAATAAATTTATTACCGACCGGCTATAATTTTATTTCCTACCAACAGTAGGCTATATAGTTATAGGCAGGAAATAAATTTATTACCGACCGGCTATAATTGTATTTCCTACCAATATTAGGCTATATACAGGGTGTAAAAGTGAAAAGGGCAACCCTTTATGATATTTAATATCTCGGCTGCGTGTATAGCGATTTCAATGAAATTTATAGGCCATATACCTGGGAATGTTTCTGATGTAATTGCCAAATTTCTTGCTGATAGCTTTAGAGTTTGCTAAAAATATATGGCCAAAAAACTAAAGAGACCCAAATTTTTAAATTGACAAACAGAAGATAGCGTCATAGTAATTTGTATCGTTTTAAGTCTAAAATTGCGTTGTTGTCATTGCGCCAGACAAAGTCAAGGGTTACTTACGGCCAACAGATAAACACAGCAGCATTGTGATTGTCTTCAGGACTGTCATGATATGCTTGGAGAAGATTTCATATTCCAGCAAGACGGAACACCTGCACACTCTGCTCTCAGGACCCATAATTTTCTGTAGCAACATTGTCCAGATTTCATCAAGAAAGATGACTGGCCACCCAACTCCCCAGATATCAATCCACTTGACTTCCACGTCTGGGGAATCATGCTCGACAGATATCAAAAGTATCAGCCAAAGCCACAAAACATCACGGAGTTGAAGACGGCGCTGAAGAATATCTGGGAGAGTTTGCCTGAGAACCAGATCAAGAAGTCGATACTGTCAGTGAAGAAGCGCTTGTCGGCATGTGTGAAGGCTGATGGGGCATTTTGAGCACCTGCTCCCGTAGCAAATCATCTGAAATCCTCTTTAAAACGACCCTTTTCAGGGCCAAATAAATAAATAAATTAATTTTTATCACTTTATTATGACGTTATATTCCAATGTCAATTTCAAAATGTGGGTCTCTTTAGTTTTTTGGCCATATTTCAGCAAAAACTAAAGATATCAGCATGAAATTTGGCAATTGCATCAAAAACATTCCTAGGTATATGGCCTATAAATTTCAATAACATCGCTATACACGCAGCCGAGATATTAAATATCATAAAGGGGTGCCCTTTTCACTTTTACACCCTGTAGTTATAAGCAGGAAATAAATTTATTACCGACCGGCTATAATTTTATTTCCTACAAATATTAGGCTATATAATTATAGGCAGGAAATAAATTTATTACCGACCGTCTATAATTTTATTTCCTACCAACAGTAGGCTATATAGTTATAGGTAGAAAATAAATTTATTACCGGCCGGCTATAATTTTATTTTTTACAGATATTAGGCTATATAGTTATAGGCAGGAAATAAATTTATTACCGACCGGCTATAATTTTATTTCCCCACCAACAGTAGGCTATATAGTTATAGGTAGGAAATAAATTTATTACCGACCGGCTATAATTTTATTTCTTACCAATATTACGCTATATAGTTATAGGTAGAAAATAAATTTATTACCGACCGGCTATAATTTTATTTCCAACAAATATTACGATATATAGTTATAGGCAGGAAATACATTTATTACCGACCGGCTATACTTTTATTTCCCCACCAACAGTAGGCTATATAGTTATAGGTAGAAAATAAATTTATTACCGACCGGCTATAATTTTATTTCCTGCCAACAGTAGGCTATATAGTTATAGGTAGAAAATAAATTTATTACCGACCGGTTATAATTTTATTTCCTACCAACAGTAGGCTATCTAGTTATAGGTAGGAAATAAATTTATTACCTGCTACTAACTGTATGCATTAAAGTGATTAAAGCCATTTTAGATGTTATGTTGATAGGCGGAAATAAATTTATATGGAAATAAATTTATACGTATGTCGCATGATTTTATTTCCCTAGCAACCCCAGGCTCCGCCCAGGAAATAATTTTATGGCGGAAATAAATTTATACGACACCGGAACTCCTTATTTTTCCTCCGCCTACAAAATTTCTTCACTTGCACAATCGCCATTATTTTAATATTATATATATGGCTTACTATGGCTATTTCCTACTTATGTTAGCCAAAAAATGTCCTTCGTGACTGCAGACTGCGTGGTTTTTGTTGTGGGAAATTCCTGGTCGTTGCTTTAGGTGCCAATAGGTTATTGAATTGACCTATTTAGTAAGTAAGTAAGTAAGTAAAATCTCGTAGATATCTATAGCGCTTTGGAAAGCAGCACAAAAGTAGCTGCTTATTCTTAGGCGCTCCAATTGAACTATTTAGCATAATAAAGCAGTGTTCTATCCAGACTCCAGGCCTTTGGGGAGATTGACTTGGCTGGAGGGGAAGAGACACAGGTCAATGCAAAAATCTATAAGTATATAAGTAAGCAAGTAAGTAAGTACGTTCAGATTATTGTGGTGACTCTTCCACAGGTGGACTGCGTGAACACACGACAGAGTTCAAGTTCATAACCAGTGCAGAACAACCAAGTCTTTAGCCTCTCCTTGAAAACGTTGAGCGAAGGAGAGAGTTGAACGGGTGGAGATAGGCCGTTCCAGGACCCTGGCTGTCAGTGAAGAAGCGCTTGTCGGCATGTGTGAAGGCTGATGGGGCATTTTGAGCACCTGCTCCCGTAGCAAATCATCTGAAATCCTCTTTAAAACGACCCTTTTCATTGTATTTCTAGCGAATATTTATGAATATTCGCTGCAAAAATAATACAAGTTGACAATCGAAAGGCCACGCTGAGCACTCTTCTCCATCTGGTTTCTCTAACATCCCATAAATAGCATTCTAGCCAAGCTTTAAAAAGGTATGCAATTTGAACTGAACTGAACTGAATTTTAGTTAAGATTCTCATAAAAACGTCGGTTTGAATTCTTCTCCGGTAAGTTATATTTCGTATTAAACCACAAAAGACAAGAATATGATACAAGTGAATTGAAAAAAAATTATACTGATATTTCAGAGAAACGTAATTTCCAAATATTCAATAGATGTCGATAGTATTAATCATCAATGTTTTCCAGCACAGAATGAAATTAATTTTGTTTGTGAGGATCTTTTTTAGTTGTGTGAAGGCTGCCTTTGCCATTCCTATTCTGGTTTCAATGTAATTTCACTTCTTTCATCGCTAGTGAAAATGATTCCTACAATGTAGATATTTGAACTGTGTTACCTGTTTTATTTCTATCCTCCTGTATTGTAATTTAGGGGCCATCCATAAATGACGTCACGCGATTTTGACAGTTTTTTGACCCCCTCCCCTCGTCACACGTCGTCACAAAATGCCAGACCTCCTCAAATATTACGTCACAACGCGTTACCCCTCCCTCCGGTCATCTTGTCGTCTGTCCAATGTCAAAATTAATGTTTCGTTTGAAAATATTCATTATTATTATTATAGTTGAAACAATAGTCAGAAACTTTTTCAACTTCTTTTTAAAAAATGAAGTGTATAAATGAAGTGTATATTAATTATAAGTGTAAAGTACGTTCAATTTTGCGGTAGCATAGCATCGCGGTATTAATAGAAAATTTAATATTATGTGACGTCACATTTCTGGAAAGTCCCGTCGTCACACATCGTCACAAATGTTTGAACCGCCTCCTTCCCCCAAGTGCGTGATGTCATATATGGATGGTCCCCTACAGCTAGGAAATTTTTCCCTTTACCATACAGTACGACTTTTTGTATTTATTCTTAGTTCTATCTTTTCTCTCTCTTCTCAAATTTTGTAGTTTTCTTTCCGTGCAAACTACGATCAGGTATATTTTAGATTTTAATTATAATGAAAGTATGACGTCACTATGGACCTTATCCTCCTCTGACACAAACCGTCACACTTTCTTAGACCCTCCCCTGCTCGAGCGGGACGTGCTTTATGGATGTCCCCTTAAGCTCGATCGCACTGTTAATTGTGTCAATTCAAACACTAGTCTTTGTGCTGATAATGTTGGCGACATCTCTCGAATAAGTAAAGCTTGGCTATAAGGTTATTTATAAGAATTGTAGAGATCAGATTTTGCCCTTACTATTATGTATTAATCGAAAACATATTTGTTCGCGAATATTTGTCAATATTCGCTAGACACTCAATACTAAGCCAACTTCTTGAATGGAAATGGCTCGGACAAGGAAAGTCGCGTATATAGCCATATAAATGTAGATTATATGTATTGCATATTTACCTAATCACGCTCTTTATATTCAAGTTCATTTAGCACAATTATCATTTTCGATAGTAGGCCAATGTAATTTCGTCGTTGCGACTTATCAGTGAGACGATCAAGCACTACCACTTGTTTTTGATACATTTAAAACCTGTGCTCCTCCCAACAGGACTAGGGTTGCTCGCAGTGGCGTAGCGTGACTTTTGGGGGCCCGGGGGCATCTTTGCCATGGGGGCCCCAGAGTTTCGAGCTGACGAGCAAAAAAAACGTTATCGCCTCCTTTTTCATCCTGTCGAGCAAAAAAAGGTTGTCAGCACATCATTTCTAGGATTAGGGTTAAGTTAGGGTTAACCCTAACCTAACCCTAGCTTATACCCATCTTCGGGGCCCCCCTCGCCCGGGGGCCCGGGGGGCTGTCAACAAAGTGCCCCCCACGTTACGCCACTGGTTGCCCGATGTCCGGTTTTTAACCGGACTGTCCCGTATTTTGCATATGTGTCCGGTGAAAAAATTGAGACAATACCGGACATGCATTTGTCCGGTATTTTCTAGCAAGCTACCAAAATACAGCAAGCAAGTCACTCCCAGTCTAGTGCAATGCAACATTTTGGCTATAGCCTAATTCTCCTATTGATAATATCATGTGTTTGGGAAAACCCAAATCCTAAATGTTTACCATATAACAGTCTAATGTCTAAAGCAGGGTTTTCCAAGCATTTTAGAGCAGCGGCCCACTTCAGTGGTTTTGTAATGTTCCGCAAACCTAATCATAGCATGTAATATCAAATAAAAATGCATTAGGTCATCTGGCGAACGCTAGTTGAAATGAGAATCTTCTGATTTTTAAATAAATGGCAAAACAAAAGCTCTTATTCAATTCTAATGAAAATATGGCAAATATATTGGGAGAATTATTCATAAGTTTGCCAAATAAGACAAAAGGAGATAAAAATATATCGACATTTCTTTAAAATGATCGTTTTTAAAATTTTGGTAGAAACATACCTTTGTTACGCGTCCGAAAAATTTTATAAGTATGGCAAAATCGTTTATCCGGAAGGTTTAGTTGACTTGATGCGAGAGAATTTTTTTCACTTTTTTAATATACATCAACGACATCGATGATGATATAATGTCAAAAATTTCAAAATTCGCTGATGACACAAAACTGTGTGGACAGAGTGATAGTGAAGCAGAAGCAAAAATTTTACAACAAGACCTTAATAGACTATCCCAGTGGTCGGCAGATTGGCAAATGCTTTTTAATACAGATAAATGCTCGGTGATGCACATTGGGAAGAAGGGAACAGATCATGAGTTTAAGTTATGTGGGAAGGGACTAAAAGTTACAAACGAGGAGAAAGATCTAGGGGTCATCATGCATAACAGCTTAAAGCCATCTAGGCAATGTGCAGAGGCAGCTAATAAGGCCAACAAAATTCTAGGTATGATCAAAAGAACGATAGTGAGCAGAGAGAAGGATGTAATAATAAGACTTTACAAGACATTGGTACGTCCACATTTAGAGTATTGTGTTCAAGCATGGTGTCCATTCCTGAAGAAAGACATAGAGACCATAGAAAGAGTGCAACACAGAGCAACAAAGATGATCAAGGGATATCATAAACTAACCTATGAGGAAAGGCTAAACCACTGTGGATTGACAACCCTGGAAAAAAGAAGAGAGAGAGGGGATTTGATCGAGACATACAAAATACTAACAAACAAAGTGGAAATGCCAAAGGAAAGATTTTTTTACAATGAAGCAGTATGATCGAACCAGAGGACACAGCATGAAACTGTTCAAGAAACGGGTTGGGAGACATAAACAGCATTTTTTTAGTGCAAGAGTGGTAGACAGATGGAATGAACTGGATGAGGGGATAGTAACGGCTACAACTGTAAACGAGTTCAAAATAAACCTCAGTAGTTTAGGATATTAGATTGGACGGGAGTAACAGTGGTTCTTACACAGGGCAGTCCGTACTGAACCACTTTAAACCTTGTTATATTATATTATATTATATTCCTATTGATAGTGGAGTTTCAGAGCAAAATGGTCGAATATGCTTTTCCTGCTTTATTACGAAATAATATGTCACCCGTTGGGAGAAAAGGTACCATAAGTGGGATCACAGATTAGGGAGAAATTGCATTTTTATCTTGAAAGCTTAAATTTTTCAAATAGCACTTTTGTGGAATTTTAGACAGTATGATGTGTAGACAATTAAATGATTATGTCTTTTTAATCAAATCTGCACCATTTAGTAAAGAATTTGTTTTAAAATTGAAATAGGTAAAAGGTACCACAAGTGGGCTTCTGACTTTGATGCTCTTTTTAAGCTTACTTAGGTCTACTCATTTTTACACAACTTTGAATAGGGTCTACGTATGAGCTTAGCTTAGAGCCAGCTGCCAAATCTGCAATATCTGGCCATTTTGTTTCCTTCTTTGCTTAAAAGTTAAGTGTAATCTTATTTTGTGTTGCAATTTCTGAATTATAACGGGAGCGCTGAAAATGCAGGACCTGAAAATGCCGGACTGGAAAATGACGGACTAAATGTCAGGAGTGGAAAATGCAGGACTGGAAAATGCAGGACTGGAAAATGGTGGACCAGATGGCAGAGGTGGAAAATGCAGGACTGGAAAATGGTGGACCAGATGTCAGCCAAATGTCAGGGGTGGAAAATGCAAGACTGGAAATTGGCAGATCAATGTCATGGGTGGAAAATGCAAGACTGGAAAATGGTGACATTGTCTTTTAGGGTTTAGTGTTAGGTTTAGGTTTTTGCTGAGAGTGATGATTTTATGACTTAACGAAGTTAACCCTTATCCTAACCCTACGACACCACAAATTTTCGCTCAAATTTTCGTAGAAACATCCGGTTCCCAACGCTCGCTAGCAAGAACTTTGTATATTATACTACGTTTTTTGTATAGGCCTATTTGGTACTTATTAATAAGTCTTGGAGAAAAGAAATTATATTGTGTTTGTATGCTTATGTTTTTCGTTAGCAAAAATACTAGCAAATAGGCAGAGCAGTAACAGTAACCTTTCCATTCACTAGCATAATATCACCGTATAAAATAGCACAGTATAAAATAACACAGTATAAAATAACACGGGCAAATCATAACAGGTTCGCCATTTTCCAGTCCTGCATTTTCCACCTCTGACATTTGGCTGTTATTTGGTCCGTCATTTTCCAGTCCTGCATTTTCCACCGCTGACATTTGGCTGACATTTTGGTCCGCAATTTTCCAAGTCCTGCATTTTCCACCTCTGACATTTCGTCCGTCATTTTCCAGTCGGGCATTTTCCAGTTATTGACTTTTTTGGTCCGTCATTTTCAGGTCCTGCATTTTCAGTCGACCCATTATAACACTAGTTTATCGTTCTTTTTTTGATAGTTCTGTTACATATGCTACATTTGTAATCACCTTGATTAATATCATCTTATAAGTTTTATTGTGTTCTATTACAGATTGTTTGTGTATCTTGTTTAGATTGTACATTACAACCCGATTATTATGTCTTGCCCTGATTTATACCACTTTTGGTACCTATTTTTTATCATTTGTAAAAACATGAAATTGTTGACGTCAACTTCTCCTGACCCCGCTCCCCTGTCAACAACTGTCAAACTTTTCAAACCCCCTCCCTATTTTGTTGACGTAATTAATGGACGGCCCCTATATATGCATGATATTTATATGCCTTCTAATGATATAGCGTGTGCAGTGAGTTTTAAAGGAACCGCTGCTGTAATACATATATAATATGTTGAATGCCATATTTAGTCATATATATGCATATAACATATGAACGACACCACCTGTCCTGACTACATATCAACACTCGTATGTAGGGCAACGACGAACGACAGACGCGCGGAACTTCGATCCAGTAGTCGGACATTTTTGATCGTCCCTCCGCCTTCAAAGACTGCCGTGTTCGGTGACCGATCAGTCACGCGGGGAAACCCAGCCCTGTGGAACTCGTTGCCAAGCGATGTTATTAATGCGAAGTCCGTCGGCTGTTTTGAGAAGCTCCTAAAGACACACTTATTTAACATCTCTTATAAGTGACTCCTTTGTAAAGCGCTCTTGACTTTAGCTCCAGTTATGCTACTGCGCTATATAAATTGTCGTAGATAATAATAATAATAATAATAATAATAATAATAATAATAATAATAATAATAATAATAATAATAATAATAATAATAATATATATGCATATGTGCATATTATGCAGATTTGTCCATGAGTCGGTTTTCTGAACCCAAGCCCAACCAAACACACCAACTTCCCAACTCAGCCAACCCAACTCGACGAAAACGAGAAAGCAAAATCGTACTTTTAAAAATATACATCATTTTCAAACCGATATCTGATAAGCACCTAACGTTCAATTTTCTTGTAATCTAACGTTAATTCAAGCACATTTTCAAATGGCTGCCCTAGAGATTTGCGCAGTGCACCAGCCTATGCACGGTTGCTCAATCGGGCTAAAATCCATAGTCCGCAATTCGCAGTTTGGGGTTGTCATGAAAGTAGATCCAGGTTGGCAATCGCGTATAAATTAAGAAGTTCTGTCGCTGCATAAACGGCGATGTCCTCTGATGAGAATTGTTAGAACCTATGTCAATTAAGCGTTATCAGCACGTGTTCAATGCGTGCGTGCGAAATTAGTAATTTTGTCACGTGCCGAGACGAAACAGTAGTCACAAAATGGAAGTAAATTCCGAAGAAAACGAAATTTGTTCGGCCGTTTGTCGCAGTTCAACCGCTTTGTCACTTGCGATGATGTCGACAACGGTTACCGTGAATACCAAGGTTAAGTAACAGTACTACACATCTTATTTAAGTTATAACTTTTCCTCTACGTCTTAAAAACCCTGGATTTGCCGTAGCCTGTATTATCGTCAAATGCATGCTCACTCATGTTAAGCCAATATCTTTTCAACTGAAGTTCACACTGTGAAATGCGCATACATTTTCGCAGTAGGCCTACTTGCATTCAAATATCGCGAGATGTCAAGAGGGTTGCTAATTACTTGTATGCGATCTCGCACAGACTTGAAATCAACTGATTTCGATCAAAACGTTCCCACAGTGGATCGGGAGCTGGCAACTGGTATGAAGACCCGGAGATATCAGTTGAAGTCCAACGATAAAGCTCGCAAGCTTCTCTGCATATCAGGGGAAAGAGAATTGATGGATGATCAGCAATCCAATCAAAGGAAACGTTTTTAAGAGAATGCAATTCTTCTTGTTCAGTTAGCGAACAGCTACTGAAAGTCGGCAGAAAATAACACGGACAGAAATCCTGTGAAACAAACTGAAGTTCACATTTCAAAAGGCACTTCAACCACAAATAACGGTCCATTTGGTGGAATTTGGATTTCATTTCATCAAGACTCAATCCCAGTTGAGATGCTTTCTCAGAAGATGGCGATAATGCTTCAATGCAATACATTAAGCAATTCTTTAAAACGTATTGGGAAACATCGAAAATCGAGTTAACATTAACGATCGTCTTCCCAATCATATAAGCCTCTCTTGCATTGTCACAGCTCTGCTTAATCATGTCACTCTCAGCTTTAGCAGATGAAATCCTAACGCAAGATTCCGAATATGGAATCCAGGGATAGAGTTCTTGAGGACCATAAAAGACCAAATTGCAACCAAACTTCTTTATGTCATCGCTCACATTGGATATTGCTTCATCCGGCCACCAGCCATCAATATGAATGCAAGGAACAATATCGATTGAAATGTAATCGACATCAAAAAAATTTAGAGGTTTAGTCATTACAATGTTTAGCACTTTCTTTATGTCTACTTTCTTATAACTACGGGGATATTTGAACAGCAAAAGCAAAATCCACTCGAAATTCAGTTGACTATCTATATTGACCACGGCTTTATTTAATATGGTTGTAAATTGCCAATTAAGTTTTTCAGTGATCAGTTTTCCATCCTTACTAAATAAACTGTCGCAATCACTTGCTTCGTCTTCTTTTATTGGCTTTCGCTTTAGATGAACAAATCCAGTGGGAAGTTCTGGAGACTGAGAAACTTCACAAAGTTCACTGATCTTTGTAAGAACAAAACAAAAATCGAATTCATCTGGGAGGAAAAGTCTTGTTCCTTCATTAGAACTTCCAACTAACTCAGGTCTAATTTCAAATCTCGGATCCAGTCTTTCCATCTCTTTGGCAATGGCGTTCATCAAACCTGTTACTTCTATTGCGATTTTCTCAACTAGAGGATGACGAAATGCAAATTCACCTTCTTCCCATAATAATCTAGGAACACCTTCAAGATTCACTTTTTCCCGCCATACCTCAGGAACTCTATGGTCATCGCTATCGCCACTGTTATCAACACAATGAACATATATTTCCATTTGCTTATTATTCATTAGACGAAGTAAATAAGTTTCATCGTTTCGATCTTTGGCTTCCTTAACTATATCAGAGGTTTTATATGAAAAATCCCGTGATCCTTTGTTACTCGCTATATTTCCGTCGTTATCTTTAATTGATGCATCGGCTCCTTTTGATATAAACAATTTCCATAGCATTTCGCTAGCGTAATGCAACGGAGTGCGTCCGAAAATGTCAGGTTCATTGACACTGCAACCGTTTGAAGTCAACTTATCCACAATTGTATTAGCCAAATCCATTATGTAATTTCTATCCTCTAGCGGAATATCATAGAAAGAAATGGCCGTCAAATGCAAAGCTGTTCTTCCCTGTTTGTCTTTGTGTGAGACTTTTTCTTTCTTAAATGTCTCAATCAAGGCCAGCCATCTCTCTTTGAAGAAATATTTATATTTGGTATTAGGTGCAATCGATTTTAATCCTTCATCAAGTTGTTTCAAAGTCAGCGTCAGCGTCCATGTAAAATCCAGATGAAAATCGCTTGTTGACTGCGTTTGTGTCTGTCGGAAAACGTTTAAAATCGCTCCTTTCTCTTTCAAAGCGTTTTTAACAAGTGACGGAATTTCTGGAATCTGTCCTTCAGCTATATCCAATGGCGAAAAGTTTTCAAAGCTTAAGGCATTCACATCTATGTCTTGTTTTTGCAACAAAATTTCAACTATTTTCTTTCTTTCCTCACTCCATTCTTCATTTCTCCAGACGCTGTTTTCATGCTTGTCTGCATCGAATAAAATGGCCATTTCTTCGATTTTTTTCAATTCTTCAGAATTTCGCGGAAATTTCAATTGTCCATTTCCTTGTAAAACGTGATGGAGGGCAGTAAACCCAAGATGATCGGATAAGTTGACCGATGCGCCTTTATTTATGAGCAATCCAACATCATGCGAACGACGCAACATTACCGCATGCATTAAGGCCGTTCGACCATCGCAATCCATAGCGTCCAGATTCACCAAAGTCACCAAAGCTCCCGCCTCTTCCAACAGTGTCCGCAAAACTGGACATGTTTCTTGGATCCACTTATCTGAAATAGGCATCAACGGTGTCTTTCCTTCGATGTCTTTTCTACTGACATCTGCGCCATAACGAATGAGTAACGAAAGTAATTTTCCCTCTTCAGCCCAATGCAGCGCTGTTCTTCCATATTCATCTCTGTTGTTCGCGTTGATTTTTCCAGATTTTAAAAGCAGTTCAATTAAACGCAGCTTCTTATCATCGTCGACTTGCCATCGGTGCATAAGTTGATTATTTGAAGAAGAATAACCTGTTTCGATCTCTTGACTTAAAAGAATGTCACAACCCAAAAGAAGTTCCAGAATTTCTTGTGAAAGTTTTGTATCATTTTCCATTGCTATGAACAAGGCATCTAGCCAGATATCGGATTTTCCTCGTCGTCTTCCCAAGGTGTCATTGAAAATATGATTCGAGCTCCACGATTTAACAAAGGTATCTAATGTATTACGGAACTCGGCTAGCATGGATTTGACAATGTCTACGTTTCCATCTTTAACTGCTGGTATAAATTTAAATTCTAGCAAGGCCACAACAATTTCATAAAAATCCCTTTCTTTCGCTTTCATTAAAGCCGTTTTACCAAAATAATCGACGGCGTCGATATCAAGAACAAATCTACGAGAAGCCAATTTTAATAAACTGTGAACAATATTAATGCGTTCATTCCTGCATGCAAGCATCAAGAATGTTTCTCCGTTTTTGTTTCTGTCCGTTTACATACAACTTAATTAATTAAAATTAGTACAAATTTACATTATTAATAAACGCTAATTAATTAGATTAAATTATTAAAAAGAGAGCAAGTTATACAGCATTAATCATTTAACAATGATAGTAATTAATTAATAATAAATAAACTCGCTATCCGTGGCGTTGGCCACAATAATCTATATATATACTAGCCCCGTCAGCCGGAGTTTTTTTCACGCGACAGAATACTAAAACGTGCATTTGAACTTCTAGAAGAAATATTAGTAGTACCACAGCAGGGTTGATAGAATAAACGACAAGCTCTGGGCTACTTTTGACGCTGCTAAAGTACTTTTGAAGTTAATGGTGTAGATGTGTCAATGCTGGAAAACTAGGTTTTTAAAGATAAAATTTAGGTTTTTAGGTTTTATTGCTTGGCATGTCTATAATCTTGTCACATGTCAAGGCCTGTAAAGTATAAAACTTTCTATATATTCTTGCCACGCATGTGTTTCTTAAATGCAGAGAGTAAGCAGAGAGTAAGAAACTTTAAAGACATTAAATACAAGTTTTTTTCATTTTTCTATTTTGTAGAGTAAAAACCTAAAAGCCTAAATTTTTACTTTTTCAGTTTCTTTTAAAAAGCTAAAGTCCCAGGGTTGTAAAACCACATTTCCAGCCCTGACATATGTACGTGTTGACTGTCGACTGTCGAGGCTACTTCATGCTGCTTAAGTTAACCCATTAGTGCCTAGCGTCCCCGTTTTGGGGACGCTAAGTTATGGTCCTGTAATATAAAAATTACCTATTCATTTGGGTTTAAATTATAATCTCATGGGTTATTAGTATATTGAACATATTGACAAATGAGCTACATTTTGGCTATAGTTTCAAAGGTTTGCACGAGTTTTATTACGATAACTGAGGAGCACATGTTTTTTATCGGCAATAATTTGTGGCAACTTTCAAGTCCTGTTGTTGATAAAGTATTCCATATTCTGGTGTAAGGTGAGTATTGATTAGTTTATTTGTTCATTTTTACATTATACTGGCTAAAAAAACTGGCATCAGTAAAGCTATTACTTTTCAATATGCCTCATACAACTTCTGTCCCCATTTTGGGGACGCTACACGTAGGCACAAGTGGGTACGTGAACTTGTAGCGTGACTTAGCTCAGCAGCTGAAGTAATTTTTGCTGGCTGATGCTGTTTCTTATATATTTTCATGTATAAATGAAGTGCTGCATATTTCTATACTTTATTTTAATAGAACTGCATTATATAAAATGAGTATTATGATTTTAGAATACCGCGACGATTATACAATGTTCACGAGGTCCCTAATAAAAATGTGATTTAACACGATAAGGTGGAGCAGACATGGACATGGGTTGGGTTGGGTTGGGTTGGGTTGGGTCCGAAATTTCCACTTTTTGGTGGGTTGGGTTGGGTTGCCAGGTTGTTGTGATATATTGTACAAATGTTTACATATTAATGATTGTTTAAATTACTACAAATTACCCTTAATCTGTTTCGATGCCTTTTCACAGGAGCAACCGGAAAATACAAGTTAAAGGCATCCAGAAATATGAAATCTGCTATATGGAATGCATTCCCGTTGGTCTATGAGATGAAGGAGGATTTTTAAAAAAATTATGTACGGGTTGGGTTGGGTTGGGTCAAGTAACCCAGCTGCTTCCGTCGGTGGGTTGGGTTGGGTTTGAAAATTGGTGGGTTGGGTTTTAAAAAAAATGGACCCATGTCCATGTCTGAGGTGGAGACGGTGACGATTCCCTCCATCACGATACTTTTTACTCAAAAAGTAACTTTTTGGGGAGTACTTTTTACATTTAGGCCTACTTGAGTAACTAATTTCACAGGTACTTTTTTACTTTTACTTAATTAAGTAAAATTTGCCACGATACTTGTACTTTTACTTGAGTACTCAGACTCAGTATTTCATACAACACTGCACAGAGTCAACACGTTGCTAGCCCTACTTAATCATAAGTAGCCTACTTTCTTTGGCTTAACTTAACTTCGGTAGTTGACCTAAATCAGCGGAGTCTGAGTAGGCCTACTGGATTCGTTGGTTTATATGCTCGAATCTTTAGAAAGCTTTAAAGCATAATTATTTTTTGGAGCCAGGGAAGTGCAGTCAACGCCCTCGTTGATGAAAACCTTCGCCTATCTGGGGCATTCTGGGCGCCGCCTTTGCCTGATCATAGGACGAATCTTAAAGTGTTGACTGCAATACAGACTTTCTATCCAAAGTCCGGAGATGTTTTAGCCACAACTACCAGTTACTGTTCGAGCGTTTTAAGCATAGCGACAAAAGTGAGTATGAGAACAGAACATCGAAGAATCTTCTGCATATGAAGTAACGTAATGTTTAAAGATCTTGATAAGTATTTGTTCTAAACGTAGTCCAAGGTTCGTACTAAGTTGATGAATACAGGATGTTTCGTATTAAAACTTATCCTAAACAATTTTGACTAAAAATGCCTATTGATAATTTATTTCAAATTACAATAAAAATCTCCCTGTCACTGCTTTCCAAACACGCTTAGGGGTCCTCGTTGTCTTGTGCTTAGGCCTATATTGCAGAATATACGGAACGCATTTATAAGGCCGAGTAAATTATTTGGAATGACAGCATGACCTGACTTATGTATCCCACATCACAGTAGCAGGCAATTGTATATAGACGATTCTTATAGCCATGGGCGTCCACATAAATTTTTCCAGGAGGGGCAAAACATAATGGTCATTGCTTTGCCATATACATTTTTCCAGGAGGGGCAAGTGCCCCCTCTTGCTCCAATGTGCGGGCGCCCATGCTTATAGCCTGATTCACCCGCTTGTGTTTGGTTTAGGATGAAGGTGGCAGTTATTGGGGCTGGTGCCGGCGGTTTGGCAGCAGTGAAGACGTGTCTGGAAGGGAGTCTGTCGCCGGAATGTTTCGAAAAGAAAGACGGATTGGGCGGAGTGTGGAACTACCTCCCGACGCCGATCGAAGGTCAGCCGAGCGTCATCTGGTCAACAGTCGCCAATATATCCAAGGTTGGATTTAGGTATTAGGTGTTCAGTATAAAAGACCAGAGCCGTAACTAGGGGGCATATGGGCAAGCCGCTCCGGCAATGTTTAATCTAGGCCGTTTTCGGGGGGGGGGAATCGCCCTTCCCCCCCCCCGGAAATTTCAAATTCCCCGGAAATTTTTGAATACTGCATGGACTAACAGCGGCTCCTAGCAGAATTCCCCCCGGCTTTGTCAGTTCCCCCGGCTTTTGAGTTTTTCCCCCGGTGTCCAGGAGTCTAGATTAAACACTGAGCTCCGGGCGCCGACCGGTGGAGGGGGCGCATTTTGGATGTGAAAAAAGCTTTGCGGAATAAATTTAAAAAGGAAAAGAAGGTCATCAGCCCGAAAAAAATGGATAAATAAACTGTATGACGACTAAAAAAGGTCGTCACCGAAATTTAGGGGAGCAAAATATCAATCTTGCCCCGGGCGCCGAAAACCCTAGCTACGGCTCTGTAAAAGACTCCTATTAAACTGAGCAAAGCCGTACCTTAGAAGAAATAGACGCCTTTCTGGCTATCAGCGCTCTTTCTCTGGCTATTGCATTGGCTTCCAGTGCCAGTAATAACTGCAACTGCCCGCGTCTCCTCGAAGACTAAGAAACGAAGATTGCAAAGATATGAGAACTCTTTAGCCCGAACAATTACGATAATCTAGAGAGGGTCATTAGATAAAACTTTCTTAATGTTTCTGCAAGAATCCCTAATTGGACTTGGAGTGCTAGTGTTGGTCTGCTCATAGGGTCACCCAGACCGCTGACCCTCTCTGTTGGCTGCGCTAAAGAATATCAGGTCAGACGCACTTATCTCATTTAGTCCGACTGAGGGGGCCTGGGAGAGCGTCGTGAGCTTCTATAGCGACAGGAAGTTTTAGTAATATCAGAGTTTGACGGCGCGCTCTGGTGCATTTTAAAAATACTTTAATTATGATTTATTAGCCTATTCTGGATCTGGGAGACCCTCTGAGCAGACCAAACGCGGGAGGATTCAACACTTCCTTAGCGGAACTGTAGCTCTTTTGTGGGGAATACCCGCCCCTTGGGAACTGCTTTCGCGTTGGATTCAAAACTTCCCTAGCGGAAATGTACAGTAGTACCTGCTCCAGTTAAGGACGGTACATCCGCCTATTTTGTATATTCAGAGTTTTACCTCAGTCCACCGATGCTTTGCCCGTCTATAGGACCTTTATTTATATAGCTCTCACACCGCCTTAAAGAACGTGTACTCAACTTTTAGCTAATCGCCGGCCAATATCTACCTTGTCATTAGCGCCACCTAACGACTACCGGAGAAACTACCTAGAAAGGTTTTTTTATACTTTAGCCATTCTTTATTATTTGACCTCGGACTCATCTATTTTTAGTTACTGTAATAATTTCGCCACACTAACAGCAGCGCGGCTGAATCTCTGCGTAGAAGCGTTGACGTATAATGAGACAAGACAGCACAAGCCGCTAGTTGCCCGCACAGGTCAGGAAGTGTTTAAAACAAAGGGTTGATAGATAATCTCTAAATGGCGGCAGTGACGAGATTTGCCAAAAGCGCGTGTTCTAACTCCGCTGCTCTGCTTGTTTTATTGGATTAGGAGGCGTATTGTTACAGTGATTTTCCAGTTCCAGACAATTTTCCGAATTTCTTGCATCACACGAAAATGATCGAATATCTGAAGCTGTACGCTGAGAAATTCGACCTTGAAAGATACATCCGCTATCGTACAGAGGTCACTGAAATATCGCAGACTGAGGATTTCAAAGCAACTGGACAATGGACGGTGAAAGTCAAGGACATTGTCACTGGTAAGTCCTATTCACTCATTCAGCCTCCGCTGTGTGCTGTCTCTCAGGATAACGAGTCTGGCGCATCCGCCGAAGTCGAATAAAAGTCTGCAGTTGCATCTTCAATGGACTTCTAATAATTAATTATTACAGAATATTACAGAATAGGTGGCGGGAAGATGATAGACTGGTAACGCGCTTGGCAGGCGCTCTGGCGAATAACCCCGCTAGAGCCTCTAAAGTCGACTCAGCCTTCATTCGCGCCAGATGGCGGTGACAACTCAGTAACGATACCGCGGGGCAAACAGGCGCATCGTGTAGGACTGTAGGGCCTAATCTGCACCAGTCGCCTCACTGAAGGTCCTGAAACGGTGATCAGCGTCGCCCTAGGAGCGTTGAGGCTTAGTTTAGTTTATAAGTCAAGTTATATAGCGCTAAAACATGGGGAAAAGGCCAAAGTAAGGAGTGCCCTACAGTTCGTACGAGATCTGGTAAAAGTGCATTTTGAATTTTCTTGCGAATAATTCCGAGTTCAGCTCTCTTGTAACACGACTAGGTAATGCGTTCCAAAGAATAGTATTTTCTTGCGTAAACGATCTTTCTCCAAATTTCACCGTCCGAGCATGAGAAGGAACGGCCAACTTAGCGTTGGCGTTGAGATCTCGACGGGACACTACTGACTTCAGAGACTTCGATTTTATTGCGTTAACTAGTAATTGTAAACTTGTTGCTGCTCGATTGCTCAAAGGCGTTGAAACGCTGAAGGTCTTTGACGCTGTTCTCGTCTGCAACGGAAACCATTCGAAGCCTCTGATGCCTCAGGTCGAGCGATCGAGAGACTTCGAAGGACGACAGATGCACTGCCACGCGTACAGGTCGACCAGAGGGTTCGAAGGTCAGCGGGTCGTAGTCGTCGGATTCTCCAACACAGCGGCAGAGATTGCGGTCGAATTGTCTCACGTCTGCAGTCAGGTTCAGCTTTATCCGCTTTAGCGTCATACAACTTGTAAAAAACATGCGTTTTCCAAAAGAACCTATTACCCGATATATTATAAAACTGTATGCAATCTGAGATTAAAATATGATAAAAATAGTGTTCATGTCTCCGAGTTTCATGAACTTATGTATTTATGGCGAAAATTTTCTTTGGGTCAGAGTGAAACAATACCTACGGACCAGTTTCCAGTTTCCAGACCTTTATTTTCAATTTTTCATCGATTTCAATTTATAATTACGGGCTAAGAATCTGATTTCTTTTCCTTTGCTATTAATGCTCCTTTGCCTGCCTTTAATATTTAACAGAGAAGCTCGGAGTTTTCCTCTCAATTGTAATGAATTAAGCAAATAAATGTGGCAGTAAAGAGTGGACGTTGAGTTCTGTCTTCGTGGACCATTAGGTCTACGTCAGTACCAGAGACGGCAACTGGAGTGTGACCCGGACCATGGATGGAGGTTTACCGGTCACCTACGTTCTGGTTCGAAGATGTTACGACGCCCTTCCGCGCTTTATCAAGAGTCGAATCATGGCGTATAAGATCAACTCAATCTTCGACCATGCACTGTACGGTGTGAAGCCTCGACACCCACCCGATCGCCAGCAGGGCTTCGTATGCGACGGACTACACCAGCTCATCGCCTCCAATCGTATCAGCGTCAAGCCCGGAGTCTCCCATCTCACAAAGAATGGAGTGACGTTCGTCGATGGAACGGTTGAAGAGAAAATCGATGTGATCATCTATGCCACTGGATACTACATGGACAGGTCGTTCATTAAGCATCCGAGCTATGAAGTCAGAGATGGCAACGAAACGGATCTGTACAAGTTCGTTTTTGCTCCCGACGTTAAGCCGCCCACGATGGCCATTATCGGGAACGTAAAACCAGTCTTTACAGTCATTCCTGTTATCGAGTTGCAAGGCCGTTGGGCTGTGGAAATATTCAAGGTAAAGTCATCGACAGTCATATTTACCCCTAGGCATATCGTGGTTCATGGGGCACCTTTCTAAGAATGCTCAAAGGCAGAAATTGTATCCAAAAACACATATAGTCTATCCATACAACAAAGAAACATGGGTTATAGGATTAAGTATATTAGAAGGAACAAGTTGCCTGATACTAGGGATGTGATATCCGTAGTCACGATAGTGCGCAGATTAGAGGTGGGTCGATTAATCGAAATCGAAATCGTAATCGCGATTTTTGGAAAAACCGAAATCGAAATCGACACGATTATTAAATAAATCGAAATAATCAATAATCGTCGAAAAAAATAATCGAAATCGCGATTATTTCTCGATTATTCCCGTATATTATATTATACAATATTTCCGATTCAAAGAAAGATCAATTTACCGTTGATTATCAGATTTTCATTGAAAATGGATTCAACAGCGTCTAAAGACAGGTACCATCTTTCTGGGTTTGACAGCAGCTTTCGATACGGTGTGTCAGGTGGGTTTCATGTACAAACTCTCGCTCAACTTGCCACCCTGGTTCAGTGGCGGCTCTAGGATTTGGCAAGTGGAGGGCCGTTGGGGTGGCAACTTGCCAACTTCTAATCATGGGGGGCCAACCATTTGTTGTTTAATGTATGTAGCATTAAGTATAGGGTCTCAACTGGGGGAGGGGGCTACTGGAGGGGCCAGGCACTCAATGGGGGCATGGCCCCCTGGCCCCCCGGTGGAGCCGCACTGCCCTGGTTCTGTCAACTTGTGGAGTTACTCATCTCTGAGAGACGGTTCTGAGTTCACTTGGGAGAAGATGTCAGCTCCTGGAGACGTCGACGAAACGGTCTACCATAGGGTCCAGTTCTAGCCCCCACGTTATTCAATTTGTAGGCCTATAGGCCTACAAACGACTTAGGCCTACCTGATACCATCAGTAGGAAGTTTGGATACGCTGACGATATCGGTCTTGCCACCCAGGCTCGATCCTTTAAGGAGATTGAAGACCAGGGTTATTTCTCGGATTGTGAATTGGGGTGGGGTGTCGGGAAAATCTAAGGGGTGTTTATTTCTAGGATTGTAGGATTGTGAATTTCGGGGTGTCGGAAAAATCTGGGGGTGTCGAAATTTGGAGGTCTCTACCGAAAAAGGCTGACAAGCAAAAAACGTTATAGAGACTCACAAAAAGTCTGACAAGCAAAAAAGTCATCCGAGGATAAAAGTTGTGGGATGTATTGCTCCATTTGGGACAGGCCTCTTCAGAGGCTGAAGGAGGCCCAGGCCAGTTAGAATTTCGAGGCCTCTCCTAAATTTCGAGGTCTCTCCTAGCCTTCCCAACAATTAAAATTTTGACAAGCGAAAAAAGGTAATCACCAATTTTGAGGACCGCAGAATACCTTCCTAGCTTTCCCAAAATCCCAAAAATGTCAACAAGCAAAAAAGGTCATCACCAAATTTTGAGGCCCCTTCTAGTAGTAGCTATCTAGCTTTCTTGCTCTCCCAGAATTCTAGACAAGGAAACAAAGGGAGGCCCCCAAATGATGGAGGCCCGGGCCGAATGGCCCTCCTGGCCCCCCTCTGAATGGACCTGTTTGGGGATGTTCAGGGCTAATCAATATGCATTCTGTATGCATACCATTGTCACATTACCAAATTTTAGAGGGTGTCGACCTCAAATTGGGGGAGGGGGGGTGTTGGGGGTGTTAGGGGTGTAGAAATATCCCTGTTGAAGACCAACTGAACATCGATACACAGAGGATTGCCGAATACTGTAAAATATGGCTGGAAAGACAGTTTCTAAAGGTACTGTGAAATAATCGAAATCGAAATCGCGATTATATAAAAAACCGTAATCGTAATCGAAATCGTAATCGTGAAAAATAATCGAAAATAATCGTAATCGTAATCGGAAAAAATAATCGTAATCGACCCAGCTCTAGCGCAGATCTGCTTAAAGCATCAACGTGCTTGTCAAATGATAGACTGGAGTCAAAGATACAGCAGACTTATAACACTAACGAATTGATATAGGAAAATGTTATTCTCATTCAAGGTCAGACACTGACTACTTCGTCTAAGTCCTACTATAGCTAGCTTCTATTACATGGATGGGTAAGCGTTTTTCTATTGGCTAGTGGACTTTAAGACAACATCTAACTACGCTACACGGACCCAGATATTTGATGGCTTTCTCAGTCGCAGTAGGCTAATTCTCTTTTTGATGGATTGAAGAGAAATCTATTATCAGACATCAAGTGTTGTACCTATTCAAGCACTCAGTACAGTAAATAGGGAAACTTTGAAGTTGACGTTTGATCAAACTTGATGAAGATTTGAATGTAATGTATGTACTGTAATGTACAGTGTTGTAATAAATACTTCACTGAAAGTATTTAAATACTTTCATAAATACTTGGTTCTCAGGTAGTATTTAAATAGTATTTAAATACCCAAATACCAGGGTAAGTATTTAAATACTGGCAAATAAGGTTTAAATACTTTTTTAAATACTTGATAATGTATTTGACACGATTCGCCACAACCGTATTTTTGTGTAAAGAAATGTTTGTTAAAATTATATCTAACAATGTCAATGTAGACGTACTTAACTGTTCAACTGTCTGAAACCATCAGTAAAGAAAATGTAAAAATGAACAGTCTATAAGAAACGTATAATTATGTGAAAATTGCAATAAATCCAAAGTATTTACATTTCTTAAATACATCTAAATACTCTATGGTATTTAAATACTATTTAAATACTTAATTCTGGATGAGTATTTAAATACTTTCTTAAATACTGGACAAAGTATTTAAATAGTATTTAAATACTGAAAGTATTTAAATACTTTACAACACTGGTAATGTAATAAAATATTAGTATAGTGCCTTTTCTAAAAAAAATCTCTCAGAAACGCTCCCACAGCAAATTACTGTATATTGACAAAGACATAAGTTTTAAAGTCGTTTCAAAAAGAGGGCCATAGAATTAGGAGTTGCTAAGCCACGCATACGTACGTCAAGAACATTCCAAAGGATAGGGCCAACTGATTCAAAACCTCGTTTCAGGAACAAGGAGGTTCGTGCTTGGGGCACACTGAGAAGACCATTGGTTGTGGACCGAAGACATGGCCGACCAGGGATAGCGCTAAGAGGATGGAGTAGCTCTGAAAGGTAGAAGGAGTGGCACCATAAAGAGAGAGAGCAACCGCTCTCAACACTCGAAACTCAACTCGAGCAGGATAAGGCAGCCAGTGTATAACAGACATTATAATATATAATCACTAATGTGATCACGTCTTGTGACACCAGCAATCACCCTGGCTGCCGAACGAAGAACCATCTGGAGTTTGTCAAGTCGCACCGATGGAAGACCAGCAAAAAGTTAACCACAGTAGTCAAGCCTTGAGCAAATAAATGCATGAATCAAAGTAGAAGCAGATGGCATGTCTAATGTACCTGTACGTCGAATCACTCTAAGCTGGCGGAGTTGATATAATATTGTATTGTAAATTATATAATAGTATAATATAGTATAATAATTAATAATTGATAGTATAAGATACATTTGATTTTATAATTTACAGCGTATTGTTTACAAGCGTTGTTGGCTCACTTTCCGAGCTCTTTATGACCCACACTGCCCAGAATATCTGAGTGCGCTTGTGAACCGAACGACGTCAAATGAGTCGAGAATGAAGCTTCGGTCGAGTCGTCGAGTCCTACTGCTTGTCCCTCCTCCGTCAAAGACCTCCAAGTTTGGAGAAAGGTCATTCTCCAAAGGGAATCCGTTACTTTGGAACTCGTTACCTGACGTTGTGTCGGAAGCTGTCTCTGCGGAATCCTTTCTTAGGAACTTAAAAACACACCTATTTAATATAGGATTTAACTGATAGAATTATGTCAAAGTGCTTTTGTCGTAGGCCTTAGCCTTGTTTACTGCGCTGGAGAAATTGTCTAGAAATAATAATAATAATAATAATAATAATAATAATAATAATAATAATAATAATAATAATAATAATAATAATAATAATAATGTAATCGGTATAAAGACGATATCCATTATTTTATTGAGCAAGCGGGGAACTGAGAGGGACGTAGCCGTCGGAAAAACAGATTTTGAGGTTTGTTGAGAATAGATCGAGCTGAGCCTCACCGACGTGATATTCATTTATCACGGCAAATCATTTTAGTCCTGTCGATTGTTTCAAAGAATTTGAGCGCTAACTATAGAGATTATAGTAAGGCATCACATGACTAATTACGGCAAAGTGTGCGCTGCTAAACAGCTTACAATAATAAAATTACAACTAGCTTGTTCAGTGCCGCGCATCTTTGTTTCACAGCGCAACAAGTCTCTTCCAAGTGAAGATCATATGAAGAAAGCAATCTGCAAGAGACGCCAAGATATTCGCACTCATTGCTTCAACTCACCAAGAAACACAACCTTTGTTGAATACATCGACTACATGGACGAAATCGCTGAAGAAATTGACTGCAAGCCGAATTGGAGTAAGCCTGTTTATATAAGATAATATTCTATGACGAATGACGTAGCTATTAGTCATCCGTTGAGTTTCTTTGCTAGTTTTGAGTATTTTTAGTGTTCTGTTCTTTAGCCATCCTCGATGCGAGGTTGGGCTGCATTTATGTATAACGTCTCTCCATTTCTGTCGCCCCATCTTCATTCATTCATTCATTCATTCATTCATTCTGAATCATGATTTGAAGTGAGGGTTCAGTCCATGCCGTTATGTTATCTAGCCATGCTGTTCTCGGTTTTCCAAGTGATTGTCCGCCGGATAGTGTTCATTGAATTAGTTCTTTTGCTATACAAGAACGTAGAAATACACAGAACCTACTGTAAAGAAGAGCAGACTAGACAAGAGCCTTTCTTTCTCATGATGTGTCCAATATTAATACTTGCTTTTTAAATGTTCTTGTATAGAAGACTTATTTTTATTAAGTGCGCACTAATTATATTTTTAGAATTTTTCAAGTATTGGGTTTTACTGGCGTTTTGTAGTTGGACTTTTGTTGACTGACCCGCGTTTGGCGATATCCGTTTTCTTCGGTGAATGCATTCCGAGCCAATATCGTCTACGTGGTCCAGGGGCCTGGCCAAAGGCACGAGAGACAATTCTCACCAATAAAAGTCGAATTATGAAAGCATTTCAGATTAACCGAAGAGGTTCACGTGATGAAGATCACTCTTCGTTGTCGAAGTTTTTGTTCGTCGGTCTAGCTCTGCTCCTGGCAGTCTATCTTGTCATCTGCAAGTTCTAATGCGAACTATTATTAAAAATTGGTAAACTAAAAACCTTAATAACTGAAAAAAAACTTTAATTGAAAATCCTACATCGATTTTAGTCCCAGACATAATTATAACCCCTATTCCAACTGCAAAGAAGCTTGGATTTTCTGTTGACTCTTCCCAACATTTTGAAGCTCACATATCCCAACTATCGAAAACATGTAATGTTCATATTCGAGATCTACGCCGCCTTTGTGTCTACCTTGATATTAAAACTGCTTCCACTGTCGCCACTTCAATATGTCTCTCTCCAAGTTAGACTACTGCAACTCACCTTTTCACAATCCTCCAAAGCTTCCATATGTAAACTCCAATCGATTTAAAATGCTTTATCTCGTGCAGTACCAAATCACCAAAATTCGGCCACAGTGCACCATTACTCATATCTCTACACTGGCGGAAATAGCAGAATGCATTAAATATAAAATAATATCGATGACTTTTAACGCATTTCAATAATCAACACCAGTCTACCTACAAAATATGAGTAGGCCCCATTCCGCAACATCCTCCATCTACTCGATCTTCCTCTTGTTATTCTTCTTCGTCCTCTGAATCAATCATCTCTCAAAATGTGCAACCGTGTTTTTTCATATGCTGCCCCAGATCTTTGGAACTCAATTCTAGCATCCCTCCGCTGTCTACCCAATGGTCAAATAACAAAGTCAGAGTCACAGTTTCCTTAAATTCTTGCAATATCTCAAAATTTTCTTTGCAAACTCAAAGCATTTCTTTTCACGAAATCATTTTCTATCAGTAGCGTCCCAACCACAATTGACCCTTTGGGCTAAATGACCACCATCTTTGGCTATGGCTATTTCATACTAAGATTAAGTACCCAGGAATAAGGAGCTACTACGGTGCTGTTTTTGAAAGCGCTAAAGAAATTCACGAAATTTTTCTTGCTTACTTATGTGCTCATGTTGCTCTATGCATGTGACTATATGAATTGAGTGGAATTGTCGTGATTCATTAGAATGCTGATTGCAATATATATGCGACTTTTTGCTAACCAGCTAAATAGTAATAAATAACTTAGTTATACCTATATACGAATATATTTAGCCTATATTTAGTCTATGATCAAACTTCTTGACTGATTTGGTCTAACTATTAATCATTTATTGCTTAAAGATTGCGTCGTTAAATACACATTCGATTGATAAACGGTAGCAAGAGAGCTGCTATGCACAATTGCTAACGGCAGTATTACAAATGTCATAATTGACGTTCAGTTGATGGCAATACTTGTCATATTTCACGCTGCTCGATAGAAATGTATTTGTGATCGCTGCATTATTTTAAATGCACATTATAAATAACATATTGAGGGCAAAACAACTCAAGTATAATTCGGACCTGCGCGTGTCTGTGACTAATATCGACGGCTAGAGTCGAGTAGTGTGACGACTTTTGTGGCATCGACTTAAAGACAAATGCCTCTTCGTCTGATCGAACGGCGAAACCGCAGATCTTAAAGACTCGCCCCGTGCGGCCGTAAGAGACTAGCTACAATATTTCTTCAACTGACTTGATCTTTTGCGGAGAAATAAATTTGGAATTGCGCACAGTGACACCACTCTATTATTAGACTGGTTCTATGAAAGTAGACCGTAATTCGCAATCCGCTCTGTTAGCCACCCATTTTGAACCTGTTCGAACCTATATCTCTGATATACTCCTTCCTTATTTGTTTTCCACATAAGGTGCCCCTTTAAAATTAAACTTCGGCGCCGATATCTGTGTTCCGTCCACTCGCTTCTCCCTTGTTCTCATCGCTTATACAGCCAGTCTTTTGGAATAAACTCAAGACATATTTAGATTTCTTACACCAATCTCGTGCAAAACAGCCGTTCATATTCGTCGCACAAGATTTCGTTTTTCAACAGAAACACACTAGGGAGTTTCAGCGCTTCTGAATCATAATAAGAATGCTAAATTTAACGGTGCATTACACAACATAGCCTAATCTACTAGGAATTGAAATGATTATCTACCGTTTTTCTAAAGAAAGTAAAGATATAAAGCCCATGTTGCGCAATATTAAAGGAATTAGAAGAAAACACGAATTTGTTTTAGGCCTAATTGAGATTTATTTAAAAGCTAACTGTTTCATCATCATCATCATAGTTGCTTTCTGCCAGCTCATTAGCGGCAATAGCTAGACACAAAACTTTTCCATTTATCTTTTTCCGTTGTTAATCTCATTCCATCTATTAATGTCATTTGATATCTTTCGAAGTCTTCTTTGATATTATCCATCCACTTTTTCCTGGGTCTTCCTCTTCCTCTTTTTCCTTCTTTGTATGTGTAGAGTGCTTTATATGGGAGTCTGTTACTGTTCATTCTATTTACATGTCCATACCATCTAAGTCTTCTTCTTCTAATTTTATCTATTATTGTCTCTTTCATTCCCAGTCTTTTCCTGATGTCTTCATTTCTTATTCTTTGTAATTTACTTACTCCCAATATCTTTCTCAAACAACTCATTTCTGCCACCAATAGTCTGCTAACTGTTTACCCTTCAAAAATTAAAGCTTTACATTGACAGACTCAATAAAGGATTACTCGGAGAAGGCTCATTAGTGAAACCCATATCTGTAGTAAAATGTATTCTGAATTGGCCATTTTTGTGCGGCCTATATGAATTTCACGATTTTTGAAAGCGATAGGCCTACATTATATTTGAGCCGTCTATAAAGTACGTCACGCTAGAGAGGTATTGGTCTAATAACGTGCGGTGGTCTCTAACAAAGAGTGGAGAAAGACCACCACACTTCGAGTAAATATTAAACCTAAATTACTGCACTGAAATAGGCGGAGAAAGTGCTCGACAGGGCGAAGTTTATATTCTTTTTCTGTTTATCAACATTTTGACATCTTTTAACCCGAAAATATCGATACGACATGTGCCAGTGTTTTCATAGAATGCGTATGTTTACTTTGCGGTTAAGCCACTACTCAGTTGGCATCGCCATCTGGCAAAGGCTGAGTCGACCAGCGGCGTAACTAGAGTGTCTGGTGCTCTTGGGCCAACATCTGATTTGCCCCCTCCCCCGGTGACCAGACCAACAAATATGAAAATGAATAAATCATGATATACATTATAATGTATAATGTTATCATTTATCGATATAATAAAGGTTTTAGCTTTAGATAACGATGCAAAAAATAAACTACAAAATAGTTGTACACCATACAGGTGAGGGGTCGTCCATAAATTACGTAACGCGATTTTGGAACTTTTTTGACCCCTCCCCTACATAACGCGACGTAACAAAACGTCAGACCCCCTAAAATATGACGTAACAACGGGCCGACACCCCCCCCCCAATTTTCGTCCTCCGAAAAGTCTTGACAAACAAAAAAAGGTAATCTTTGTATTTTTTCCTCAAAAAGAGGTCATTTTTTTCTCTCCAAAATCTCTGACAAGCCAAAAAAGGTCACACAAAAAATTTATTTTTGCGTTACGTCGCATTTAAGGCACCTCCGTCGTCACGCTTCGTAACAAACGGCCGGACCCCCTCCCCTAACTGCGTTATGTAATTTATGGACGACCCCTGAGTCGTGATCAGTGGCGGTTCCACCATGTTGATGACGGGATGCATTCCTCCACCGGGGTTCCGGATGACCTTTTTTTGCTTGTCAACCTATTTTCAGGTGAGTTTTTTTAATGTAGTGAAAATACTGCGCATAACTTTCTTTTTAGCCTGTCACCTTTTTTGCAAGGTTTATTAACATTAAGTAGGCAAACAATGACCTATTTCTCTCTTTTCTTTTGTTTTTTCTTATTCACCTTGCATCCCCAACACCAACTTTCTATATTTTTTCATCCCCACCAAGAATTCCTAGAACCGCCGCGTGGTCGTGACACGGACAAGTTAAAGCATAACTTTGCGAGCTTTTGCAGATGCAAATCTATCAATAATGTTATCAAAATCTATGCTATCTACAGCTTCTCTTTCAATGCTCAACACTGATAAATTGCTCAAGCGATCTTGGCCCATAGAAGAGCGTAGGCATGTTAATATCAGCTTCAGTTTACTAAAGGATCTTTCACATGAAGCAACTGGCATTAAATGTTTTTTTCTTTTACGACATTCTGCTCCACTCAATTTTGGCTTCTTGCTCGACCTGGTATAAACCAGTAGGCCTACTACAAACTTACAAAGTAAAATAAATCAAGTATGAAATTAAGGAAAGTTACGAAACACAAGAAAGTAGCGTAGAAGTAAGACAGTAACTTAGTAAGTAGTACAGTAAGTAGGCCTGCTAAGTTACTAACCTTTCATAACGATTTTTCAAGAACGAAATTTCTAAATTTAAATACAAATGACAGCCTCATGAATATTATAACGGCCTTAAATAATGGCCCAAACTGTCTGAACGTTCATGTATCTTTTGTACACGAGTATGAGAGCGAGAAGTCCTCCAGCTGCCCCATTCTGAAACTACAGTGTATTTATGGGTACGTACCAACTCGGCGACGGTCGACTCGGCGACGGTCAACTCGGCACCGACAACTCGGCGACGTTCAACCCAGCGCCAGTTCAAGACCAATAAAATCATTGATAATTGATAATAGTTTATTGTTGAGCTGATACATGTCAATCCATAGTTGACCGGTCGTCGAGTTGACCGTCGCCGAGTTGACCGTCGCCGAGTTGACCGTCGCCGAGTCGCCGTCGCCAAGCTGACCTGTTCCGTGTATTTATTAATATTTAGAAGCCAATAATTTTGCAGTACAGCATCAGAGACGTACAAATCCAGTGGGAAGTTCTGGAGACTGGGAAACTTCGCAAAATTCGCTGATCTTTGTAAGAACAAAACAAAAATCTAAATCATCTGGTTTATCTGCACAGCTTAGTGATAATCATTAACTCTAGCGAATCAGCACGAGTTTTATAGTTAACCGACCGGTGACAACTCAATGATCGATATGCAAAGCATTGGACCTAAGAAGGAGCGGATCTAAGAACTCCCCAAGGACTATTAATAACTCCAAATATCCGTCACTATGTACGATTTAAAACAAAACTAAAGCTATATAATACAAATACAAAAGCTATATAATCAAACCAACACTATTATATGGATCAAAATGCTAGACCATAAAGAAGAAAGATGAAAGAAGATTAGGCCTAATGACTGCATAAATTAACTGGTTAAGAGGAATAGCAGGAGTAATCAGAAGACAAAGAATACGAAACAAAATGTTCAGAGAAGACATAGCAAAATGAAACGATACTTGAAACAATATAGAAACGAAGCCGAAATGGGTTGGTCATGTTGAAGAAATGAAGGAATAAAGAATATCGAAGAAAGCACTATGCAACTACTGTATGCTGAAGGGAACAGGAAGACCAAGAAAAACATGGACAGAAAGCTTAAAAGAGGACGCAAAATAAATGCAAATGAGCGTAATCCAATTGACCAGAGCAGAAAGAGACAGACAGAAATGGAAGGAACTCATTCAAACCCATCGTCCATCCCAATAGGGAACGGCGGAAGGAAAGAAGGAAGAGACTAATTGTCAAGAAATTTATTTTGTAAAAATTTGCAAAATTTCTCGCAATGCTCGCATTTAGATTCAATCGCATATTATTATAGTTTCAAATTACTTGTAAGCAATCTCACAAAGACTTGCGATTAACTGATTTCGATCAAAACGTTCCCAGAGTGGATCGGGAGCTGTCAACTGACAGCAAGACTCGGAGGCATTAGTCAAAGTGCAACGATAAAAGGCGTAAGTTTTTTTGCAATGTCTACCAAATTCGCCATCGCCACCATTTATCCAGGTCAAAGAAGATCGCTTTAGATATTCATGTGTTTGAATTGGTGAACTGAAATTCGGCTGAAAATAGCACGGACAGAAATTCCGTGAAATAAACTCAAGAAGGCACTTCATCAAGCACTTTAGCCACAAATATTGGTCTATTTGATTGAATTTGGATTCCAATTCTTCAAGGTTCAATCCCAGTTGAGATGCTTTTTCAGACGTTGGCGTTAATGCTTCAATGCAATACAACAGGCAATTCTTTAGAGCGTATCCGCATTGAAGACTGGAATACTCGATCATCGTCTTCCCAATCATATAAGCGGTCTTTGCATTTTTAAAACTCAGCTTAATCACGTCGCTCTCAGCCTTGGCAAATGAAATCCTAGCGCAAGATTCCGAATACGGAACCCACTGATAGCGTTTTTTAGGATTCTCGAAGATCAAATTGCAACCGAAATTCTTTATTTCATCGCTCACGTTGGATATGGCTCCATCCGGCCACCAGCCATCAACATGAATGCAGGGGACAATATCGACTGAAATATATTCCAAAGAAGTGAGATACATCGGTTTTGTCATCCTAATGTTTGATGTTTTCCTTATAATAGGAGAATTATTTTGCTGTTCCAGGTGTTTTAATTCGAAATTCCAGTCTAAACTCTGTTGACTTTCAATATTTACAAGGGCGTTACTTAATATGGCTGAAAATTGCCATTTAAGTTTATCAGTGTTAAGAATTTCATCTTTGCCAAAAAAAGTGTCAAAATCACTTTCTTTTGTTTGGCCTATTTTTATTGGCTTTCGCTTTAGACGAACAAATCCAGTGGGAAGCTCTGGAGATTGAAAAACTTCACAAAGTTCACTGATCTTTGTAAGAACAAAACAGAAATCGAATTCATCTGGTTTATTAAGTCTTGTTTCTTCATTAGAGCTTCCAACAAACTCAGGTTTAATTTCAAATCTCGGATCCAGTCTTTCAATCTCTTTAGCAATGGTGCTCATCGCATCTATCACCTCTTTAGTAATGTGCTTAACTAAGGGATGACGTAATGCATATTCACCTTTTTCCCATAGCAATCTTGGAACAGTTTTAAGCCAAACTTCTCTATCTTCACATGATTTAACTTGAAACTTTATTTCCATTTGCTTATTATTCATTAGTCGTAAAAAATATGATTCGTCATTTCGATCTATAACTGCCTTGACTATCTCAGAGGCTTTAGTTGAAGACTGCTGTGGCATTTCGTCCATAGCAGTATTTCCGTCTTTATCTTTGATTGACGCATCGGCTCCGTGAGACATAAGTGCGTCCTTTAAAATGAAGTTAGCGTAATGCAATGGAGTGCGTCCGTAAATGTCAGTTTCGTTGACACTGCAACCGAGTGAGATCAACTCATTCACAATTGTATTCATCAAATCTTTTAGGTAAACTTCGTCGCCATAACTTACAGACTTTAAATCATGATTAATAATAGAAATAGACATGGCGACCAAATGCAAAGCTGTTCTTCCCTGCTGGTCTTTGCCTGACACTATTTGATCTTGAAATGCCGCAATTAAAGACTTTAATCTTTTTTCAAATAATTCTATCAGGTAAGAAGGTAAAAGTTCTAAATCTAGAGTTTGTCCGCTTAGTACGTTGCAAAGGAATCGTTGAAAAGCTAACCTGCATCTAACATCCAGATGAAAACAACTTGTTGACTGGGTTTCTGTCTGCCGAAAAACGTTTAAATCCGCTTTTTTATCCTTCAAAGCGTTTGTTATTGATGATGGAAGATGTGGAATCCATCCTTCAGCCAGATCCAGAGGCGAAATTTGTTCAAAATTGAGGGCATTCACATTTATGTCTTTTTTTCCCAACAACATTTCAACTATTTTCATTCTCTTCGCAATCCATTCTTTATTTTTCATGAAGAGGTCGCATCGTTCATCTTCAGCATGAAATAAGATTGTGAATATCTCCTTTCTTTTCTTCAATTCTTCTGAATTTCGTGGAAAATGCTCATAGTCTAGAATCATACAGTTTACCCGAATTTTGACAATTATAAACAAGGTACGACCGTGCGTTACGTCCCCCAATAAAATATGCCTATAATACGTATTTTATATCTAAGAATGAAATACCAGCATCGTGCTTAAAAGTACATTGGCGATGACGCCATGCTGTGACATATTTCAATGATTCCCAAGTTAACGTGAGCATGTAGGCCTAGTTGTCGTTACAATAATAATAATTTGCGGTGGCAGTTAAAGGGCATACTGGATTATGGATCTTATTATTATAAGATTATGTATCTTATTATTACTGGATCTATGCAGACAAGTCGAAAATGGCACAGTTTTATTGTGTTCACTTTTCAATACAGCTAAAAACAAATAGATTACACTAAATAATAATAACAATAGCTGCTATACAGTCAGTGAAACGAATCCGTAGTCGCTCCACTTCCGAGGGTAAGCATGACGAGTAGATCTGTCCATCGTCTGCATAACTATGCATTGGCGCCATACTCTTAGATCAAGTCGGCGTCTAGTGAGGGAGAAAGGTCGGAACTACTGGAAGCAATCTCTGCACCGGGCCGAGTCTGACACGAAGGCGACCTGGAAGCTTCTTAACTCGCTTCTGGGGGAGGATGATAGCAACTCGACTGTTCATCCGGGCTTTACTGCAGAGGACTATCACCGACACATCGAGGAAAAGATCAGTAGAATTCGAGGAAGGACGGCCACGGCGGGCCCGGCGACTTTCTCTTCTTACGACGGCCAACATCTCACAGCATTTTCTGCCCCAACGCTCGAGGAGGTGATGGCAGTGGTGCGATCGTCCCCGAACAAGCACTGCTCCACTGACCCACTCCCTACTTGGCTCTTGAAGGAATCTATCGCGGAGCTGGCACCATTTCTTACGATGCTCATGACGGCTTCATTAGACACTGGCGAATTTCCTTCGACGTGGAGGCACGCGATTGTAGTCCCTCACCTGAAGAAATCGGGACTGGATCCGTCCGACCTCAACAACTACAGACCGGTATCCAATTCATCTTTCCTCTCTAAGCTGCTGGAGAAACTCGTAAACAAGCGGCTGGTGGGACATCTGTGCGAGAATAGGCTAATGCCTACAGAGCAATCTGCCTATCCTCGAGGACACTCTACAGAGACTGCCATTTTAAAAATCCTTAATGACCTGGTGGATGCGACTTCGAACGGACGGGTAGCGCTTCTCTGCCTACTCGATCTTTCGGCAGCGTTTGATACGGTGGATCACCCGGCGACTGGAGATATCTTACGGTCTGAACGGCCTTCCACTTCTCTGGATCAAGAGCTATCTAGCCGATAGAACACAGGCAGTGTGGTGGAACAATCAAATGTCTTCAGAGCGTCGAGTCCAACACGGTGTGCCGCAAGGATCAGTCTTAGGCCCCTTGCTATTCATACTGTATACAGCAGACGTCCATCGCGTCATCAAGGCTTTCGGTCTTACGCCGCATAGTTATGCAGACGATGGACAGATCTACTCGTCATGCTTACCCTCGGAAGTGGAGCGACTACGGATTCGTTTCACTGACTGTATAGCAGCTATTGTTACGTGGACGGAAGAGAATCGGCTCGCACTGAATCCGGTCAAGACTGAATTTTTGTGGATGAGCACCCCAGGAGAAGGCATTTGCTAAGTCATGCCCCGTTTGTGGTGGGAGATGCAGCCATTGCTCCCTCCGAGAGCTTACGTCTTCTGGGAGTGCTCCTAGATGAGACTCTATCCTTTGAAGCGCACGTTAACAATCTGATACGCTCCTGCCACTACCAACTGCGGAGAGTGAGGTCAATTCGACGGTACCTGCCAGTGAGCGCGGCTGTCAAATTAGTGCGTGCCCTGGTACTGACACGAATTGATTACTGTAACGGTGTGCTTCTTGGACTTCCAGATACTAGACTGAACCGCATACAATCAGTGCTGAACCAGGCTGCACGAGTGATTTTCGGCTGTCGCTGGGGTGACCACGTCACTCCTCTCCTTAGAGATCGACTCCACTGGCTCCGTGTTCCACAGCGCATTGTCTACAAGCGCTGTTGGCTTACGTTTCGGGCGTTACACGATCCATTCTGTCCTGATTATCTAACTGTACTTGTACGGAGATCGACTGTGATCGAGAGGAGATCGGTTCTTAGGTTCAGTCGGAGAGTGCAGTTGTTGGTCCCTCCCCCGTCCAAGACCCCTAAGTTTGGGGAAAGATCATTCGCGCGGGGGAATCCCGCCCTGTGGAACTCTCTTCCAGACAATGTGACTGGAGCAGTCTCAGCTGGACTTTTCATTAGAAATTTGAAGACACATTTATTTAATATTGGATATGAATTGTGTTAAGCGCTTTTGTTGTAGGCCTTAGCCTTTTCTACTGCGCTATATAAATTGTCAATAAATAAATAAATAAAAGAAAGTTAGTGTTTTGGTCCTTCTGCCAATGCTCCAGCGATGCAGATAAGCGATGGCTGCTATGGGTTTCTGACAGTTGAGGATGTAAACGAAAGTTTATGACTAGTTGAAAGTCGGAAAGGAACCAAAACCTTTAGCTTTAACATCAGAATTAGCGGGGTCAGAGCTATGGATGGATAGCTGGTATTACCGGTTGCTGTATTCTGCCGTTAAGACAGGCTGTTTTGTCAATATTGAAAATGACTGAGCCATTTCGTAGAAGCGAATTGAGAGATGCTTCAAGATTTAAAATTTCTATCATTTACTTGAGCCTCTGATCGACCTGCATTTTTCAAAATGTTCTATAAGCTTCCTCTGCATAATGCCATCAGAGCAGAAGGTCGTTCTCATGTCAGGCAGGGTATTTTAACGCACGCAAATTTTACCCTGCGCATACAACACGTATTTGTTCAATGGAATTGAAATAAATATTATACGTACGTTCGAATCCTGCATTTAAGGCATGATGGAGGGCAGTAAACTCAAGATGATCGGACAAATTGACCGATGCTCCAACATTTAGGAAGAATTCAACAGCATCCGGTAGATTGAGAATTGTCGCAATCATTAAGGCTGTTTGACCTTTACTATCAGTAGCATCCAGATCCACCAAAGTTCTTGCTTCATCCAATATTGTCTGCAAAACTGAAACTCTTTTACCATACATATCCATTAACGGAGTGTTTCCATCGATGTCCCTTTCATTGACGTCAGCACCATTTCTAATGAGGAACGATGTTACGTTTTCATCGCAAGACCAATTCAACGCTGTTTTCCCGTCCTTGTCTCTAGCGTTCACATTGATTTTTCCAGATTTCAAAATGATTTTAATTAAACGCATAGTCCTGTCGTCGACTTTCTGTCTCATGTATATTAGTTGACGAATTAGAAGATTATCCATATTAGTTTCTAGACTACAAACAATGTCACCGTCAAAAAGAAGTCTCATAATTTCTTCTGAATGTTTTGTATTCTTTTCCAGTGCTATGAACATGGCGTCTCTCCAGATTTCAAATTTATTTTCCTGTTTTTTGGGGTGTGAACGCCAGTTCCACGATCCCACCAGGACATTTGATATATTAAAAATCCGGTCAAGCAAGGATTCGAAAATGTCTTTGTGTCCATTTATAATTGCTGAATTTAATTTATTGATTAACAGTTGCATCGCAACTTCGAAATCGTTATATCCGATCGCTTTCAGTACAGTTATTTCATCTGGATTGTCTGAATCCTGGTTGCTGACCTGTGTAAACCGGTTGCCCATTGATGCTGAGAGTATTTGATCTGTGAAATGGAGAATCAAGGCATTGCATTTGTGATAACACAGAAACGTTCAAACATAAATTTAGGAGTAATATTTTGTAAATTCAATTGTTATCTAAGTCCTCAGAGCGTATATAACATAAATGAACACTCGGCAATTGATTATTTTCAGTGGCGTAGCCAGGATTCCTGGAAGGGAGGTTATGACCATTCCTAATTTATTTTGACAAGCAAAAATGTAAGGTCGTCACCTATTATTAAAAAGGTAAGGTCGTCACCTATTATTTCATTCGTTAATCTTGACAAACACCGAGGTCGTGACCTGTTATTTTCCTTAATTATATAGCTGTATCGGCGCATCCCACAACAACAATACGTGTAATAGGAATAGGCAATATACATCAATGAACAATTTTTGGTCGGATGACCAAGGGTGTTAACCCCCAGCCCCTACCTCTTGGCCAGCCCACTGGATTAATTACCGGTCTATGCTCAGTGATGATGTGCTGTAGCAGTTGTGAAAGTTTTGTCTGAATCACAAATGATTGTTTTCATTGTTTGGATGCAATTCAATTTATTCGCTATCGCTTAGATTTTCAATGGAAAAAAATTCTTTGGTATTGCTCGAACCTAATTTTATTGCCAACATATTTGACAAGACAAGCACAAAGAGGCGTCGTGTCAAACACTTTTAATTTAAGTTTTTAAAACATATTCATTCTCTTCGGTTTTTCTACCTGTCCCCCAAAATACTCAACGGATTTGCAAAATCTCACGACCGGTTTCTCCCGAAAATGAGAGCCGGGTTTCCGCCACTATCAGCGAAGCCAATGGCCCAGACCAAGTCGATATGCAATGTCTTACAAAAATGATAATGGTCTCCTGATTGCTGCCTCCATGAGGCGATACTGGAAGCCGCCAGATACAGCATAAAGAAACCCGTAGAACTTTGAATCTAGGAATACATAGGAACCAACTGGCTGGCTGACGACTACCAATTACGACTTCTTCTATACGACCGTGAAACTTCAACATGCATAGCACGGAATGGGAATTCTTCTTGAAGCTGTCACACAATGACAGTGATGATAAAGAAGAGAGGAGAAGAAGAAGAAGAAGAAGAAGAAGAAGAAGAAAATGATGATGATGATGATAATGATGATGATGAATAATGATGACTATGACAATAATTATAATAATGTAAGTGCTAATGCTAATAAAACTACTAGTTATTATTATTATTATTATTATTATTATTATTATTATAATAACGGATTTTAAGTGATTTAGTAAAACTTCTCCTGTGATGAACACCACTGTCACTCATGAAGCTCTCTGTATTAATTCTTTTATATTATCATCCTTGTCTTGGAGCTAATTCTACATAATTTGAATTGACTTATTTTCAAATATTGAAATCCAACAACAGGCATAGGATGTTTTCAAATTCTATATGGTGGTTACTGTTACAGACAGAAGCCCTGATATATTTGGAAACCAAGGAAGTAGTCCGTAATTATAACTTACATAGAGGCTATTATTACGACCGTAAAATATACATCACATTCAAATAATAACTTACCGACCAAATCGCTTGTGTTATGTTTGAAGCTATTGAAACCACTTTGCTGCTTCGTATTTGTCTGACAAAATCCGATAATTGTGTATATGTGCGCGTATGTGTGAGTTTTGGCCTGTGAACGTTCTATCTGCTAATGCTCTTCTTTGTCGGTTGTCGTATGCTTGGATGTATGCTTGTGAGCGCGTGTTTGACTGATTGGCGAATGTCTTTCTGCTCTTTGGACCTTCGTCGTGACCGGCTGTTGAGTGCCGGCGTCTCCGTTAAATTAGGGCCTACAGCTTCTGCTCGGTGTTTGCGGTGACCTCTTATATTTTGAAGAGTTAGTTAGATAGTTAGTTAACCCCTTAACTGGGGACCCCGGATATATCCGTCCATTTTACATTGAGTTATAGTTAAATACCCAGTTAAGGGGTTAATAAGCCAATTGATATAGCGCTATACAGGCCTGAGGAGAGGCGAGTACAGCGGGTGCATTGTACCTGGGCCCATGGAGCTCCAAGGGGCCCATGTGAAGAGTTAGGGTTAGGGTTAGGGTTAGATATAACCCTAACCCTAAGGGCCCATACACCTTCCATGTACCGGGGCCCGGAATTTCTCTCGGCGGCTCTGGCGCTATAGTTATAGCAGGCCAAGATCAAGAGCGCTTTGCACATTGCACTTAAATGAGATACTGAAGAAGTGCGCCTTTATTCTGGTAGCGAACATTTCAAGACTAGTCGCGTTGGTCACAATGTCAGGCAGCGAATTCCAGAGGAGGGGATTTCCCCGGGTGAAAGACCTATCCCCAAATTTCACTGTCTTAGACGGAGGGGGTACAACCAATTGGACCCGATTACAGGAACGAAGAGAAGTGCACTATCCGATCCTAAATTTCTGACAAAAGAATTACCAAGAGATAAGCGCGGACAAAAGAGCGAGAATGACATATTATATTCATGAATGTGTTTTTCAGTGTCTTCTCTTAACGTCCTATACTCTTCAGATGAAGTGCGCTGCGGCGTTCCTATCTCAAACACGACGCCCTACTTCACTTCAGCTGCGTCTGCGTCGCAACGGCGAGTTGCTACGGCGTTACTTACTCTTAACCAAACAGCCTGAACTCAACTGCTAATCACCGTTATCGTTTTCTGCAATCAACCTTCAACCTCGTTATCTAATCTCTCAAGCGGTGAGTCGTCGAGGCAATCCTTAAACTCAACACGCTGTCCTATCGCATCAAAAAATTGTTCACCTCCGCCGGGGCTCCTCATATATTGCGGGGCCCTAGGCACGTGCCTACCTTGTCTATGCCTTAAAACCACCCTGGATCCAAACCATCCGAGGCCCCGCAGGTCGGCAGGTGCCAGGGGCCTCACACTGGCAAAAGACGGGCCTGATTCTCGGGCCATTACAAAAACTCGTAAGCATGATCATATCAAACCTGTTCTTCAATAGTTACACTGGCTGCAGATAGAACAGGGAATGGTATTCAAAACTGGTCTCCTGTTTTTTAATAGGCCCCACTGGAGGCTGTCCAACCTCAATATTTAAATTCTATGTTAAACCACTTTAAACATTGCTGTTCAACAAGGTTTGGTGATTCATTGTAAAATGTACATAGAACCAACCCTGAAATTGATTGGAGAACTGTTCTATTTCTGGGCAATGAGTCAATGACTTTTGATAGGTGCCCCACATAAAACTGACTGCCAAACTGAAGTCTTGTGGAATTCGATGGAATATTCTCGGATGGAATCAAAAAAGGAATCCTGGTCAGAGGCGTAGCGAGGGGGAAGGGGCATATGCCCCGGGGCGCCGAGGTGAGGGGGCGCCAAAATCGGGTTTTGGGAGTTAGTCAAATAATTAAGACGCATTTGCGACGACCTGTTTCTCTCGTCAGGAGCACAGAGAGAGAGGCGCCGTTGAAAGTTGAGGGGGTGCCGAGAGAACGCAGGTGATGACCTTTTTGCTTCTAAGCAGTTTGACGGATGTTGTGTTGTCTGGGGGGCGCCAACAGTACACCTTGTCCCCGGGAGCCGGATACCCTCGCTGCGCCTCTGATCCTGGTTACGCCATTGCCGCAAACCTAAGGGTTGGCTCCAATTACAAAATGAGGAAAATAGTGAAAGCGCCTAAAGACTTTTTCAAACGATGAAACTGAAAACTGAAATATAAATTCACGTTGTTAATTCCAAATTAATTGTATGTTAGAGGCATGTGCATCAAAGTGGAATTATATTTATGAATGTTGCAAAAAACACAAATTTGCATGTTTTTATTGCAATAAAGGCGAAAATGCTTAACCATAAAATGAATATTCTTAACTAAAAACGCCACTTTTAGCTTGGGTCAATTTTAGAAACCACAAGACATCATATTATTTTTGTTACATTACTAGCATCAGAGATTGATGAATATTGAAATGTTTTAAGTTTTTGTTTTTGTTCTTTGGTGACAGGCCTACCTGTACAGATTTCTCGTAGAATGATATTCACATATTTCCGGAAACAATCCACGATTAATCTTGAGTCGACGATGCATTCATGTGATAATATTTCACTACTTATATTTTTCTGCTTAGATTTACAGTAATTTTTGTCAATGATTCTGAAAATACACAGACAGTCTTATTTAACAGCATCTTTAGTTTGACTGCTCTTGAAGCCACGAAGCACTTTGTTTAATTTGGTTCGGGGGTTAGCTCTGTATAGTTGCTTGCTTCATTCGCATATGCTGCAATTCTACGAAGCTCTTCGTACTGTCCATCATCGGTTGCCACGTTGCCTCCGTTGACGGAATGATTCCTATAACAGAAGCTTTAAGTCTAATAATGGCTAATAAACTCTACCATCATTTCATTGTACTGTTAATAATGTTGCAGTTAACTATGGATGTACTGAATGCTGTAGATGAGACGATAGCTAAGTCCATGTATCTGCTGCATTTGTATCTCAGTTCGACTGGCAGACATTTGAATAACAGGACAACTAAAATAGTTGAAATAATACATTGTTATATTATTATGTATCTGATGTATGCTTGACGTTGTTTATGCATTGAATATGGTTATTTGGGGTTCCTTTAAATTAGAGGTGCAGGCTATGCTCTATAAGACACTGAAACATTTGCTACTCTGGTCTCAGTATAAGAGCCGTGTAGTTGTCAGATGCGTTCGCCTGTGTGAGACTTCTGTGGAGTTCTTGATATTGTTCCTCGGCAGCCTCGCTGTTTTTTCTCGTGGACGTTTTCCTAATAACAAATGCCTCAGTCGCTGTGCCCACTCTATTACAATCTAGCCGCCAAATACTCTCAAATACAATCAACTGTTAGATACATTCATAAAAAGAACGAAGCGACGAATAATAATTTTAAAAAATTCTTATGACCTCTTTTCTCTTCTTATTTGCCATTATGAATAAGTCTTATTACCATTTCGAAATATGAAATGCCATAACAGATTTCGAATTAAGTTTACAATACAATTTGCCCACAAAACTACTGCTGATGCTTTGATTTTGCGATATGCATTTCAAGTCAATCAGTATCTTTAGATTGAAATGAGTTTATTTATCAAATTATAACTAACTCCTGTTACATGTAGAAGTGAAGATGCAAAGCATCTAAACCAGTGCTACTCAAACTGTGGTTAGAGACTCAGTACCGGGCCGCGGAGGTTTAGTTACTGGGTCACGTGAATGCTAGAAATTTATTTGAAATTTGAAACAAATTATTATGCAGAAACTCGATGGGCAAAACGTTGTTGATCAACGTTCTTAAAATGTGCATGCAAATGTGGGCCAGTCTGTAGCATTCGCTGCTAAACAAACATTTTTGGACCATCAATCAGTAAGTTCCTGCAATTGAGATTGCGTGATTAGCTCTAAAAATGAGTCATTTGATAGTGCAGTGATTGAAAAAGCTTGAATGAATAGACGTTCAAAACAAAGTAGGCCTACCAATGGAGTAGCGTAATGATGCTAGGAAAAACTCAACCTTCAACTACAATCGGTTCAACCATTAGAAACTCTAGAAAACTCAGTTCCACAACTCAAAACAGTTTCCATTTACTTCATCAACTACCGCAAGATCTCCTTTTGGCGTGAATATACACCAACGGTGGCCAAACCGCGGCTCGCGAGTCGCATGCGGCTCTTCTGTGTTCAAATTGCGGCTATCGAAAAATTTAAAAAATCCCAAAAAAATTATGGTTGTAAATTTTTCCGGACCTACCTGGACTGAAAATAATTTTTGGCTTGATTTTACTTATTTATTTTTTTATAACTTGGGCATAATTTTATTTAAAATTTAAATGAAGCATTTGGTGACTCTGGTTGGTTGGTGATGTTGAGATTCTTGATCCCACTTCTTTTCGAATCCGTTAACATTAATTAATTGAGAATTGCAATAATTTTTTAAAATAAATGAATAAAATAATTTTCTATTGCGAGTTGGGTCGCGACCCATAGTGAGTCAATGCGGCTCTCAAGATTTGGAAAATTTGCAAAAATGGGTCTTGGCTACTACAAGTCTGGCCACCCCTGATATACACAATGATGTTTCCTCAACATCACATCCAGGTAACTTTACAACTTATTCCAACAGAGACAGAATATTTTCGATCTAAGTCTAATATAAACAAATATAGTATTTATTTATTTTATTTTATTTATAGTTTTAAACGTTATCTGAGATATTGATGTCGTCATTAGAATACGAATGATAGCACGCCGTAGCAGTCACTTGTTAAGCAACTTTAAACATACTAAAATGAACTTTTCAGTCTGCAACAACGCTTAATATTGTGTCGTTACATCTCTTTCTATCTGCCAATAATTTGTACCCTCTTTAAAATTAAATTATGTTTTAGACAAGGAAATGGATGGCAGTAGCGGTAATACCAATTCTTTTGTTGCAAGTAAGCTGTCTTATGACAAAATGTTCTAATGCTCAATTGACCAACTGACATGAATTACTTGCACAATTATTTGATATTCTGATAAACTCTTAACTGATATAGGCCTATAGTGTAAGGAAAAGCATTAAACCTATATGAATTCATATCTTGAAAATCATGACTTTCTTAGCAATAGCTTCGTCAAATGTGCTTAATTTTCAATCATCAAAGCTATTTTGGCGAAAACAAGACACTTTAATTTCCCAGAAAAAGCACAAAAGTTCATTTTCATGAAATGACATGATGCCATATAAATGGTGACTATTTGTTTTATTAGTTCCTACTGCAATTGGTGCTGGAGTAGCGATCGTAATTTTGTGCATAGCTGTCATTCTGGTTGTCAAATGTCGAAAATTAAAATCGTCAAAGTAGCCTAAGTAATAACTATTCGTGATAAATAATTTCCTTTTATGCATTTTTATATTAAAGCATGTGTTGGTTTAGATCAGTGCTCCTCAAATTTTCTGATGCTGCAGGTAAATGTTTGGGCGAGATTACTGCGAACTGACAACTTGGCAATGGTTTTAGTGACAGAACGCTGATGCTAATGCATTCTAAAGAAAACATGCACTGGAGTAACTTAGCTACAAAAAGACTAGATTTATTCAAACTGGCATTTACGCGTTAAAATAAAAACTTAAATCTTCGGTTAGGCTTGAAGTGTTTAAAGCAACACTTACATAAGAAATATGAATTATAGATTCTAGAAACATATCCATAACTTCAACCCTTGCGTTTAACTAAAGTCCCAACACCAATTAGCCGAATATAACGCGAACAGTGAGCTTCTTTGTGATTCAACAGTTTATTTAATATTGGTTCAACTGCGGACTGCCACTCTAAATGGAAAACGAATATCAATAATGTTCCATTGTTCCAATGTTTAAATGTCTACGCGACATTCATGTTAATACAATGATTCGACTTAGCGTATATAGTCGTTCGCTATGGCGTTTTCGTTCAATTGCATTATACTGATTACAGTGCACTTTTCATTTAGGCCCAGTGAACCATTGCCAGATTGCCCTCATAAAGACATATAATTCCGCTTAGAGCAGTGGCTTTTAATCGGGGTACTTGTACCTCTTAGGGGTACTTGATGGACTTTGTGTGATACGCATAATGATCGGAAAATAAAGACTACTTAAATGTACTCTGATGCGTGACTGAGAATGTGAATGACAGAATGGCAGCGTGACAGAATGTAAAGACCACAGAACCATACGTTTACTTATGGTTCTGTGGTCTTTACAATCTGTCGCATTCTGCTTCTTTTGATTGGGATCATGACTGTTTCCATGAAATCCATTGGCCATTCTCGGGTGTTGTATATACTTCTACAGACCTCTGTTAATTCGCCCATCCCTTTTCCCCCAATGTTTTCAGGAACTCGCTGGGTATGTTGTCTATTCCTTCCGCTTTATTATTATTTAATTCTTTCAGTGCCACTTCTATCTCTTCTTTTAATATCCCAGTTCCTCTTCCTCTTCCCATTCTTGTTTATTTTCCTCTAATTTTTCTGGTCTGTCTTCTGCTTTGTATAGTTCTTCGATATACTCTATTCATCTTTTCTTTATATTCTCTATATCATTCACCATGTTGCCTTCTTTATCTTTGATGTTAATTCCCTTTCTATTCCCTCCTTCCTTCTTTGTAAGTCTCTTTACTTGTTCATATGTTACAGTCAAAGTGTGAAATCAGGGAATGTTGACATTGCCTGAAATTTTCAGGCAATGTCGACATAAGCCGTTTCACTCGGGTAATGTCGACATTGACTGAAATTGTTAGGCATTGTTTAACAATGCCTGAAATTTGCTCAGATTTTCTACACACTTTTCCTGAAATCTTTATCTGTGATGGAATAGCACTGTATATGGAGTTATGCATGCACCAATGTGTAACATAATAAAAATTAAATGAGTTGCAAATTAGGGGCCGTCCTTATAGTATGTAACGACCGAGTGGGGCTTGTGATTTAGGCGATTTTGCGTACGGAAGCGTACGGGTGAGGGGGGTCATGACTGAATTTGTACGTACGTACGTACATTCAAATTTATAAATAGATAGAAGGCTGGTATATTCACACAAACATTTGATTTGAACAAAATTACTTTCTCACGGTCAAACAAAGGGTTCCGACTATTGTTCCCACGGTTATTTAAATAGGGCCTAATATAAAAAAACTTTTAATTTAATAGTAAACAAATGGTTTTTGGATATGGCTAAAAATTAATTTTCACCGTGCGAGGGGTGTTGCTAATTTGTACGTACGCATAGAGAGGGTTAACAAAAATGTACAGTGTGCAACATGGGGAGGGGGATTGAAAATATGACATTTTTGCGTAAGTACTATATGGATGGCCCCCTAAACGTTGCAAGCAGTAAAATAAAACAGTTCTGAAACCAGCGGCGGCTCCACATGGGTGGGTCGGGGCCCGTGCCCCTATTGAGTGCCTGGCCTCCCAGTGGCCTCCCCTGTTGGGACCCTATACTTAATACTACATACCTAACAACAAATGGTTGGCACCCCACGATTAGAAGTTGCCACCCCAACGCCCCCCACTTGCCATATCCTGAAGCCGCCATTGTCTCAAACATTAATAACTGCCAAAAACTTTATTAAGTTCAAGTGAAATAAAGAAACAAGCAGTAATTAATAGAAAACAGTTCTACAACATTAATAACTTCAAAAACTGTCTAAACTTCAAATTAAATAATGGAACAAGTAGTAATATAAAGCAGTTCTACAATATTAATAACACACACACACACACACACACATATATATATATATATATATATATATATATATATATATATATATATATATATATATTACAGTCAAAGTATGAAATCAGGCAATGTTGAAATTGCCTGAAGTTTTTAGACAATGTCTACATATGCCGACATTTACCTGCTGCTATTCCTTCACAGTTAAAGATTTCAGGCAAAGTGTGTAGAAAATCTGAGCAAATTTCAGGCATTGTTAAACAATGCCTAAAAATTTCAGTCAATGTCGCCATTGCCCGAGTGAAACGGCTTATGTCGACATTGCCTAAAAATTTCAGGCAATGTCAACATTGCCTGATTTCACACTTTGACTGTAACATATACTTTATCCTCTCTTCCTTCTTTCTTCATTTTTTCCATCTCTTTGCATTGGTTTTCTCACCATTTCTTTCTTGCATTATCCGTTTCCCTTCTTAATTTGTTATTCATTCTTCTGTATTCCCTTTTTGCCTCTTCTGTTGTTTGGTGTTTCCATTTCCTTGTTTCCGTCATGAGCTCTATCACTTCCTCTGTTATCCATGGTTTCTTAGCTCTTTTGTTTTTTTCTATGCCCTAATATTTCCTCTGCTGCTTCTATTATTACCTTCTTGAGTCTTACTCCTCTCTCCTCTGGTGAGTCTGTCTATTAAGGTTACGGGCGAACAGTTCAGAAGATGCCGCCCTAGTCACGTCCGCCGGCAGCGAGTTCCAAAGCAGAGGGTTGCCCCTCGAAACAGACCGATCCCCAAATGTCGACGTCATAGACGGGGGTTGAACCACCAATTAAGTAAGTAAAATCTCGTGAATTTCTATAGCGCTTTTGGTTAGGTACCGCAGTGGCTGCTTATTCCTAGGCGCTTAATCTCAATCCATCAATCAATCGATCAAGGAACTTCTATGGCATCACTATCATAATGTCCAGGGCATCAGCCGATGGCGCGCCAAATCCGAATTGAATCAGAGTCAGGTCAAACCGGAAAGATCAGTCAGAACATCGGGGGATAAGCCATGTCAAACACGTGTGTTTCAAGACCTGATCCGAAAGATGATAAAATGTTAGTTTTACGGGGTGATATTTGCAATGAATTCCAAAGCCTAGGGCCACACACTGTGAAACAACTAGTGCCAATGACTTTTCGAGAATGAGGAACAGCAAATGAAAGTCCTGCCGAATACCTAGTGGGATGATTAGTAGGTCGAGGAATAAGTTTCACCTTAATCAAGATAACTGTATTCATTATATAACATGTTTTCATATAAACAAAAAGACAGATTTTATAAATAATTTGTTGAAATAGATCTTATAGCCAAAGCTTAGTGGTCAGCCGGTCAAGGTAAATTCCAGAGATCAGTCAGGATCAGAGCGAGGATGCAGCAGGGTGGACAAAGATAAAAGAAACAGAAAGAGTCGTGATATAACTATAGATTTTATAGTAGGCTACTATGGCATACAGTAATTGCGAGACAAAAATCGCCCGAAAACTGTCTTAATTCCAAAGTGTGGCCAAAGTACAGAAGGTAAAAATGTCGGGACATCGCTAAGACGTAGACGAGTGCTGGTAATCATGTGTGAAAGCGAAGAACAGAGGTAAGTATGTAGGATGGCTGAGTATTGCTAAGTGCCCCATATGGAGGAAGAATACAAGAGAATTCCTGAATACTAATTTAAGTGAAGCAATGAAAGTTAAATCGCATGGGATAGCGTCAGACGGTCTTGATCCGCCTCAGAAGTTCTCGTAATGATGGACGAATAGCGCTCCGCTCTGGTCCTTGTTCTGTCCGGCACACGCCTTTTCTACGTTGCTCGTCATCGGCGGAGGTCCACAGCTGAACACACCGAATACGCTCGTCTAAAGAAACAAAATATTAACGATACTGATGATAATAATAGCAATAGTAATCTTATTATATAATTCTCGATGTCCGTCCGTCTGTCCGACGGCAACACGGCGGGTATTGCAAGACGCTGTTGTCATTGACATCCAAATATTGTTTAATCAAACCGGAGCGTTTAACGAAGCGTCTTAATTGCAGCTTAAACCCCCGTCCCCCCTTCCCTCACCCCATACCTCTCCTAATCGCCCAGGCCCAACCCATTCCTGCCCTGGCCCCAAACCCCCTTTTCCTTCCCTATCCCATCTCCTTCCCTCTCCCCATCCCCTCCCAATCGCCCCCGCCCAAACCCCCTGTTCCCCTTCCGTCTCCCCAACCCTTTTCCCTCTCTCCATCCTCTCCCAATCGCCCCCAAACCCCTGTTCTCCTTCCGTCTCCCCAACCCTTTTCCCTCTCCCCATCCCTCTCCCAATCGCCCCTGGCCCCAACCCATTCGGGCCCAGGCCCCAAACCCCTGTTCCTTTCCTCTCCCCCATCTCTTTTCCCTCTCCTCATCCTCTCCCAATCACCCCGGCCCCAACACATTCCGGCCCCGGCCTCAAACCCCCGTTTCCTTCCTCTCCCCATCCCTTTTCCCCTCTCCCCATCCCTCTTCCAATCGCCTCGGGCCCAACCCATTCCAGCCCCAACCCATTCCCGCCCCGGCCCTAAACCCCCGTTCCTCTTCCCTCTCCTTATCCCCTTCCAACTACCCATCCTTCTCCCAATCGCCCAGGCCCCAACCCATCAGCGCTCCGCCCTACCCCACCGGCCCCAAACCCCGTTTCCAAACCTACACAACGCTGCTCCGAAAACCCGTACAACCCACTTTCCTCCTCCCAAATCTCCCTTCCTCTCCCAATGCTCTGCCCCTGTTATTATATATTTACTCTTTCCTAACCTCAAACCCTATTTTTTTAAATGTTACCCTCAAGAGTGGATTAAATTTTCAGACGCTGTCACCGTACTGGGGATTTAATTTTTGGAAAAGCGTTCTTCAGAAATGATTGCTGTAACGTTTTAAATTTGCTATATCTCAGGCTATATAGGAGCTAAAAAGATGAGGTTTGCACCATTGTTTAGATTGTTTATTTCTCTTTCTAACCGTCCGTGCAAAACAAAAAATATGGGGGTAGAGTCCACTTTACGGCCTAAAATATCACCCTCTCCCCTGAAATTTGTTTTAAAGCCCGCTAGCAAAATATTTTCTGCGGTAACCCCACTTTGGTCAGCGGCAAAATTGTAAAGGGATGTCAGAGGAACAAAATAAACCAAAAATTTTGAAAATCGGTTGACATTTGGTAAAGATCTATCCGTTCTAACCCGATGACCCTGATGTTTGAACATAAGTATTATCGGTGAATTTCGTGAAAGTTTTGAATTCTGAGCCTAACCCCACTTTGGTCAGCGGCAAAATTGTAAAGGGATGTCAGAGGAACAAAATAAACCAAAAATTTTGAAAATCGGTTGACATTTGGTAAAGATCTATCCGTTCTAACCCGATGACCCCGATGTTTGAACATAAGTATTATCGGTGAATTTCGTGAAAGTTTTGAATTCTGAGAAAGTTTCCAATTTTTTTGAATTTGCTATATCTCAGGCTATATAAGAGCTAAGAAGATGAGATTTGCACCATTGTTTAGCTTTTTTATTCCTCTTTCTAAACGTCCGTGCAAAACAAAAAGTCCAGCGTTCACGAGCTTTTCGACAATCAAGTGAGAATGAGGAGCAGGCTGTTGCTCGGCGTGAAAAGCAGCACAGCAAACAAGAGAATCAAGCACTGCATGTCGTTCGACACTGCCAAATCAGTACTCTTACCTTGACTATCAAGTTTCAGCAAATTCCTGCGAATGGGCGTTAACTCGGTTGAAGGAAAAGGCGGCGATTTAAAGAAATTAATTGCGCAAAATCCTATTGCATTCAGGGTCGGCGCTAGGGGTGTCCGCGGGTCCGGACCCACCCAGCCTCGGCAGGGGCACCCAAGCAAATCGTTCAAAGACGCAGAAAAATGTTGATTGGGGGTGAGGGGTAGTCTGAGCCGGCGGGTCCTGGCTGTGTAGATTGCATTAGACCCACCCAGTCAACAAATTACAAAACCCAGCGCCGCCCCTGATTGCATTTGCACAAAATTGGGTGGTAAACCAGCCAATCTCCCCCGTCATTTTTGACGGGTAAACACCTAGTAATATAATAATAACTGGGTTTTGCAGTAAGTGGTTTAGCAGGATTTCACCTGTGTTGAAAACCAAAAGAGTAATTCCAGTCAAAACGGTTCTACAGCGGTTCTACAGCGGAAGGCTCCTTTCTACGGGATTGCTGTCGTGGGCGTTCGGGCGGCGATTTCCGTCGTTTCCATCAGGGCTGACTTTACGCTGTCTCTGTTATCCGACGTTCGCCATCGGCATGCCAAAGTATGTCAAAGCGCCTTTGACTTCGACCTTCGTCGTGCGTACGGCGCTATAGAAGTCGTCAAGAAGATAAGATAAGATAAAACAACCTGTATGTTTTCTAAGTAGCCTATGTCAATGTCTTTCTTGGCCTTTTAAAAATGGCAGCCCAAGTGGAATCTTTGATCATTCGATCTTTTAGAAAGAATACAAAACAAAAAATTTCGTTCCAAAAAAGCAGTGCCGCCCAACCTTTCTGACACCACGGGCAACTGAAAATCTTTCCTTGAAGCCGAGGGCCGCAGGGTTATTTGTAAAGGTTAGTCTTAGATGGGCTTAAAAGCAACTATTATAACAATAATATTGTCTATCTTATTTAAAATTCGACAAGCAGTATTGTAGGCGTATGCTTTGTAATAATTCAGCGCACAAGGTTTAGCAATTAATGTTCAAGCACGTTTTAGTGAGATATTTGGTTTTGCATTAAACTCGCATTTTTCAAAAAAATTGTGGTTAATATTGAGTAAATGCAGCCCTTTTTAGATTTGCTAAATGTTCTTCATTCAAAGGGTTTCGCCTTTTGACTTGATGTGGTCATTGATGAATATCCAGATTCACAGACGTAGGTACATCCAAACATTGTCGATAACTTTTTACAGCATTTAGATACGTTTGAAAATTCATCAGAAAAAACATAAGCCAGTCAGAACTCAGTTGGTGACCTATCCTTATGCTTCTCACAAAGAGCCCTAAATTGTGTTGCATTTCTATTGTTTCAAGGTGCATTGCAACTCCATCTACTCCCAATAGTGCATATTCGTGGCTACGATAGAAATATCACATATAAATGAATTTTCAACAGACATTAGGTGAAAAGTGAGACTGCGCATGTCTTGGAAACGAGAAGAGACGATTTCAACCAGTGGCGGCTCTAGGATTTGGCAAGTGGGGGCGTTGGGGTGGTTACTTATAATCATGAGAGGCCAACCATTTGTTGTTTAATGTAAGTAGCATTAAGTATAGGGTCCCAACAGGGAGGCACTGGGGGGGGCAGGCACTCAATAGGGGCACGGACCACCCTTGCCCCCGGTGGAGCTGCCACTGATTTAAACGATTTAATAATACGTAGAACTGCTCACTTTTGACTACATGCAGATAAGGAATTTTTTTGTGCAGTCTTTGCAAAGTGTGTAAAATTTGACTGATTCAATCGATTGGTGAATAAGTCCAACTTTGTTTAAAACAATAATTTTTTATTAGAGTTGGTAATATTTGATGCTGCCCTTGCAATGTCAAGTTTAGAGTATTAAGCTGGTCCACGTTGTCAACAAGAAATTAAAATTAGCCCTCTACAACAAAAACTAACGTTTCTAAACAATTTATTGTAGCGAAATCATTAATGCCATATAATAATAAGTAGATCATTAGGTAGAACCATAATAATGCAAATAGCCTGAGGCCCTATAATAATAATAATACGTGGAAGGTCGGTGGCCTAATAGTGTAGGAAGGCTAGAAGGCGAGAAGGCGAAGGTTGGATGGATGGAGCCAAGAGCCAGGAGAAGGACGGATGTGATTGGCTGGCCAAAAAGCTAGGTCGACCCCCACGCGTCCTTATGAATATTGATAACCCCTTTGTAGCCAGCCGGGCCTAGGCATCCTGGGAACGCTATAGTTAAGTATTGAAGGCCTGGTTCGCCACATTATCATTATTCTTTCTTGGAATTCATCATCATGAAGATTTTGATTTCTTCAAATGGATCCCAAAATCGTGTCAGTACCTTCTTTCTGCTCATCCAACGGACATCAGTATGAAGAACGCTGGCTGAAAATTAACTATAAGCTTACAATGCATATTTCATTTTGTTGAGCCCAGCTCACGTGATTATCTGGTTACACTATTGGCTCAATTTCTCGCGTAAATTTTCGGAAAATTACATGAGTTTTGGTGGGCCATGTAAAATCAGCCCGCGGGTCACATGTTGGACAGCAGTGCAGTGGAGGTTCATTGAACGGAAACCGTCTGCCTGTATATATAGACCGGATATAGACAATATCCATTCTGCAGCCGATCGAATACATTGCTGCTTTTTTATTGACCGCTGTTTCGCCTTCTAACACTCTCCGCAACATGCATTGGTCAAAACGTGAATCAAAATCATTTTTCTTACCATATCTGATACTATTCTTGGGGCCAATGTTCCCACTAATTTTTTGTAGTCTGTGTGAGCCTGAAATGTTTTGTGTGCACAATTTTACATGGAAAGTCAACTTTTGCTGCCCTCCCAGAATTTGTCCCTAATCGACATTACTTATTTGCTAACACGTTAAATTAATACGTCTCAGCACAGTCCTGTCGGTCAATGATCCACTTTTTACAATTTTCCTACTAGATTAGAATATAAACACATGCCTTGGCGTAAACTTGGATGAAAAAGTGGTGGGAGGGAGAGCGCAAACACTATACCTTCCTCTTGCAAGTAGACTTAGGTCTTAAGAAATTTATATGCTTGCAATCCTCCATACACAGCTCATATCAAGTTGATTAGTGTTTTATGAAAGTTTTATGCAATTTTAGTCGACAATAAGTTTGCATGGTCGCGGCATGTTACAAAACCGCTGAAGTGAGTTGCGCAGTTCCAAAAAGTTTTGAAAACCCTGGCCTATAGTACTTTTAAAAATTAACTTTTTTTCGTAATAACGCAAGGAAAGCTTATTCCGACCATTTTGCTCTGAAACTCCACAAACAACAGGGAATCTCTAACAACAACCAAGAACGAGCAAGCGGTTAAGCGATTTTGCCATATTCATAGGATTTGTTAAACACGTAACAAAGTTATGTTCTTGGTAAAGTTTTAAAAAAGATCATTTTCAAAATTTTCAATATATATTTTCTCCTTTCGTCTTATTTGGCAAAATTGTGAATAATTCTGCCTAATATATTTGCCATGTTTTTCATTCGAATAGAATCAGAGCTTTTGCTTTGTCATTTAATGCATTTATTCAAAACTCAGAAGATTCTTTTCAACCAACGTTCGTCAGATGGCGAATGCTATTTGTTGACATTACATGCTATTATTAGTTTCACGACACCTTAAAAAACCGCTGAAGTGGGCTGCATTTCAAAAGTGTTTGGAAAACCTTTCTCCGTGGTTATTTTTAAGATGGTGAATTTGGAGGGGGGGTGTCGGGATTTGAGGGTCTCTGCCGAAAAAGTCTGACAAGCAAAAAACCTATCCAAGTCTCCAAAAAAGCCTGACAAGCAAAAAAGGTCATCCCTCCCTCAGATTGGGGTTGTTAGGGGGTGTGGGGTTTCAAATTCGTGGAGGGGGTGTTGGGGAGGTGTTGGGGTGTCAAAATATCTCTAGATCGGGGTTGTCGGTCTCAGATTGGATGAGGGGTGCTGGAGGGAGTGTGTTATGGGGGTGTAAAAATATCCCTGTCATTCTCTAATTGATTCCTTCTCTTGTTCTTCAACACTTCATTAAGTTAAATTGCGGTTCACAGTTTACGCGCAATGTCAGACATGTTCTTGTTATATCGATCCATTCGATTTGCTAGACCTTGAAACTTTTCACAATCAAGGGCAACCATGAACTCTTAAATGAAGTCGCTGTTCGTTTTCATTTCAAACATAAGCGTAAAATTCTATTAGATCTCTAGGCGCAAGTCTTCGATTTTTGAGAGGCTATAATAGGGAATGAAGAAGGTACAGGGCTCGGCTCCCCACTTGTTCTTCCACGTTTACGTCAATGATTTCAGATCTCTATTTTAAGACATTTTTATTGCTGGGTTTTTGCTTTTTTAATTATATCGATATTTGGAACCGCGTGCTTTGCAAAAATCATTAAATAAAAGACGTTTTGTCCATAGTCTAGACCTGAAGTTAGTAATTGTATGGAGCCGTTGCAAGTTCAAAACAAAGCGTGGATCTTTATCACTAAGTAGGCCTACGCGTATCTGTATGGTATGTAAGCATTGGGAAAATGTTTTCAGAAATTTGTGCCTCCATGTTTTCCTCTGTGCGCTTGCTCTGCGACCTCTGTGCGCGCGCACACGCGCACAGCTTAGAGGGAACATTGCTTGGGGCACCTGCTCTCCCAAGAAACCAGATCTCTGTAGCTATTACAGTGGATATGTCGGTCTTTGGTGCTCTAATATTCCAAAGACTTAGAAGTATTCTACAGGTATAGCAGCAGGCTCTGAGTTCACATAGAATGAGACGTAACATATAAACCACATTTAGACACATTGGCGTATACTTGGAAGAAAAAGTGGGTTCCCGACCCATATATACCGTTCCCTCCGATATGGTAGCCGCTCAAGAAGTTGGGGGATCTCGAGCCTAAAGGTCTAATAGCAGTTTACGCCTTTGTTGAGACAGATTCCAAATCAACTGGACACACAGGTGTGTTCTATTGTGACTTACGTCAGGATGTTCGGCGCGTATGACGTCGAAGAAGTTATTGAAGTCCGGTCTTCCAAAGTGCGTCACCGATTGAAGTCCAGTGAACAGGCTGCGGTCGGAAATCTTCTGGAAATGTCGTTCACAGATGTACTGCAAAACAACACAGACGCTGTTATGCCTCGAGACCATCACATACGCAAAATCATTGGCGTAGCTCCGGGGAGGGGTCGTCTCACTTTTCGGGCTGGGAGCGGTCGTGGAATTCGCGCAAAATCGTCGAGTAGCTGTTCGGGGGTGGGGGGGGTTGTAGGGGGTAGCAGGCGAATGTGTGAGAATGAACGATAGAGGTTCAAAGCGCCTCACAGAACGAATTTTTTGTCTCGCAAGACTGGTTTTTCCAAAAAAATACGATGTTCCCCTTAGGCAGATATCCTGGCTACGTAGCCACTGTACAAAATCGATCCATTTGGACACATTTAATAAATTAGTGCCGCTGCTTCTAATACACAAATCTATCAACAGATGGTAATCCAGGTCAATGTCATGGACAGCAGAATCGATGAGAGCGTAAACGCGTATTACTTGTTTAAATTGTTAAACCATCTGTCCTCTATCTGAATCACGAATTACTCTGTAGCCAGTCTTGTATGAGCATTTAAGCTTATGTATTTATGTATGCGTTTATTTTTATATATCCGTGCACTATCTGAGAATTTCTGACCAGCATCGTCGTACGAATGTCGAATTTCTCTTTGAACTGAGTGATGAAGATGTGGATGGAGACGATGTCACGCGAGTCTTTGTCCTCCACTTCACGTATGATGTCCGTCATCCATTCGAAGTGACGCTGGGTCCTCGTCACCCAAATGAAATAGACCTAACGACATAAAACATGTCTCAAAGTGAATTCAGACTGTCAGACATAAGAAAAGGACCTGCATTGGATTTTAGGGTCTACCATCTCCGTTACTGGCGTAGTGTACTGCCATGGGAAATCTTCTGGAAATTTCGGAATGGGGAATTTGCGTGGTCCTGTGAGAGTAAATAGAATTTATAGGCCCATAAACTGCGTATGTGTAAGCCTATTATTGTTTTAGTAACTTGCCATAAGAATTCGGTTTGTCAAATGAAACGTAGTTAAACTGACGTACAGCTGAATTATATTATTAGTTTAACAATAAATATTATTTGTGCAGCATAATGATGCAACTGTGACCTATGGGCCTCTATAATGTCGGCAATTTTCATTAATTACAATAGTACGTTTCACCCAAGCTAATGCTTCCTAAACCACTTGAAATCACGTAATAATAATAATAATAATGACCAAAAAATAATAAAAATCATTACTACTACTACTACTACTACTACTACTACTACTACTACTACTACTACTACTACTACTACTACTACTACTACTACTACTACTACTACTACTACTACTACTACTACCCCTACTACTACTACTACTACTACCCCTACTACTACTACTACTACTACTACTACTACTACTACTACTACTACTATTCTTATTATTGTGTGAAAGTTTCGAGGATGGCGACTGCGTCAAATCTTTGGAGTGTCACGGATATTTGTTGTAGGAAAAGGATGTCTATCTTTAATCTCCAGATGGTCTTGATAAGATACTGCCGATTTATTATTATTATTATTATTATTATTATTATTATTATTATTATTATTATTATTATTATTATTATTATTATTATGCAGAAATCAATCAAAGAGGCAAGACGCAGAGAGGAATGGCAACAATGGAGCCCTGAATCTGTCCCAGGACAGAGAACATGATCATTGGAACGACCTTTTTGCAGGCGAACTTCAGTCCACTTTGAGACTTGTGAGCGATGTCCTTGATGATGGAAGCGAACGGAGTAACTCCAATTCCACCTCCGACAAGAATGGAGACGTCGTACATATCCCAGTCCTGATGCCCCTCTCCGTAGGGTCCGTCGAGGAAAACCTGCAGACATAATTCAGGCGCGACTGAAGACACAAAACCACACAGAGTCAAAGACAACTTTCTCCGCTCCTTCTCTGCCCAATGCCCAGCACCTCTTTTCATACAATGATCTTGTGTTGACTCCCGATATCCATTTCACAATGTTCAGGTATCTGGTTCGAAACTTACTTTCAGAAAAAACAAGTTGCTTCATTCAACTTAAATGATCTCAGATGCGGTAGTTTATGCGGCGCAAGAAAATATTCTCATAATCTTACGCATGCAACAAATAAACTCTCTCTTCTATCGATCCGAGACAAAATATTTATGGCTTCTATCTAAACTATCGTTTCTCCTTTATATACAATTTTAATACTGTGCATGAATCCACTTGATTGCTTGTTACAACTTTATCAGAGAGAAGAGAGAGAGAGAGAGAGAGAGATTGAGAGAGATTGAGAGAGAGAGAGTGAGAGAGAGTGCGTGAGAGAGAGAGAGTGTTAGATAGAGAGAGCAGAAAGAGAGAGAGAGCAGAAAGAGAGAGAGAGAGAGAGAGAGAGAGAGAGAGAGAGCAGAAAGAGGAAGAGAGAGAGAGGGAGATAGAGAGCAGAAAGAGAGAGAGCAGAAAGAGGAAGAGAGAGAGAGGGAGAGAGAGCAGATAGAGAGAGAGAGAGCAGAAAGAGAGAGAGCAGAAAGAGCAGAAAGAGGAAGAGAGAGAGGGAGAGAGAGAGCAGAAAGAGAGAGAGAGAGAGAGAGAGAGAGAGAGAGAGAGAAAGAGAGAGAGGAAGTCCGTATCTGATTGATCGTGGAGGTGATGTCAGGCGTAAACATTCATCAACGGCTTTTGATGTAGGAATAATTATACAATTATTTATTTTAATGTTGGGCGTTTCTCTGGAGGCAGGTGGTACCTACCCTAGGAAGGACGTGCTCCACAACAACACGAGGATCGTAGAGCCTTCGGATGCCGATGGTCCATGGGCCGACGGCTCTGATGTGGAGTCCCAGGTTTTCTTCGTGAGGAGCGGATGTCAAGGTGAACGGATGGTATTCGTCTTTGCGATGAGCCAGACAGGCGATACGCACCCATTGGCCCGACTTGTACTTGAAGTTGGCTGGCTTACGAATCTCCAGGTAGGTCACATCTTGGCAAATTATAATCAGTCATTTCATCATCATCATCATCATCATCATCATTATCGTCATCGTCGCCGTCATCGTCATCGTACTTTTCTCCATCGTCATCTTCGTCTACATGTAGGCCTATGTTAGCGTGCAGTTTGAAAACTGAGAAAGTTAGTTATTCATCTGTAACTATTACTCAACGCAGCAATAAATCTTGGTCATTGAGAAGACAACATGAAACTGTAGATTTCTACGAGTACGGGCGGAAGATGGCAGAGTGGGTTACGTGCTGGAGCGTCAGGCTGACGGAGCGAGTCCAAGCCCCGCTAGTGCCCTAGTGGCTTTCACACAGGCAGTAATGCCTTCTAAGCCACTTTAAATCATGCTAAGTTTAAAGTTTACTGTAGACATTCTAAAATGGCGCAGTATACTTGTCGAATAAACCAACGTCTTAGTTTCTCATTTCTCCTGCTTGAAAAGATCTTCTGAAGCTGATCTGGAGAGAGAGAGAGTGTGTGTGTGTGTGTGTGTGTGAGAGAGAGAGAGAGAGAGAGAGAGAGAGAGAGAGAGAGAGAGAGAGAGTAAAAGAGAGAAAGGGGCAAACCGTACCGGAAGGAAGAATCTCCGCACGAACGACAGCAATTTCGATCTTCTTTCTGCTGATGCTGATCAGTTGATCGATGACGAAGAGGATCGCGGGACCGAGGAAGAAGTAGTAGAAGAGCGGGGGTTGGACCAGTCTTCCTGCTCCGTGGAGGATCGTGAGGATGTAGAAGACCGGATACGTGTTGTGCGTCATCCAGAAGCTCTTGTAGGTGTGGCGCCGGGCGTACTCGATTCCGGAAAACATAGATGATGAACATTTGGATCGTCAGTGCCACTCCGGTCAGACCTGGAAGAAAACGCAGTGTTTCGAATGAATTATATACAGTACAGTAGCACTTCGTCATACGGACTCGTTTATAACGTATCCTCGGTTAGAACGTACCGCACAATGTACGGTCCCGTGTGGACGGTGGCGTAGCGAGGCAAAGTGCCGCCCGGGGCGAGAAAAAAGTGCCGCCTCCAAAATTTTTCTGACAAGCCAAAAAAACGTTATCAAAAGCAAAAAAAACCTGATCAAAATTCAAACATTCGAAAATCTCTAAAATGCCGCCCCTAGGGCAAGTGCCGCCCGGGGCGGTTCGCCCCCACTGCCCACCCCTCGTTACGCCACTGCGTGTGGTGCGCTACCGTATTGGAAGGCACTGGATATAACGTACTTCTGGTATAACGTACTAGATTATTGCACAGACCCGCTAAGAACGTTATAACGAAGTCCTACTGTATTATAATAACCGACCGAAAGAATCTATCCCCTTAGATTGCTACCCCGCTGATCTGACTGGTCTTTCCGGCTTGACCTGGCTCTAATTCGTATTGGACTCGGTGTGCCATCGGCCGACGCCCTAGGTATTATGATAGTGGCACCATAGAAGTTGATTGATTGAAAGAACTTGAAATGAATTTGGCTTACTATAGGTTCGATCTGTTGGCCAATAGTGTCCTCATTAAGCTAAGTCAGACGCATACATGGGATTGTCCTGTCCTCTCTCTCTCTCTCTCTCTCTCTCTCTCTCTCTCTCTCTCTCTCTCTCTCACTCTCTCTCTCTCTACATATATGCTCTCTCTCTACATATATGCTCTCTCTACATACATATATCTCTCTCTCTCTACATATATGCTGCTCTCTCTCTCTCTCTACATATATGCTGCTCTCTCTCTCTCTCTCTCTCTCTCTCTCTCTCTCTCTCTCACACACACATATGCTCTCTCTCTCTCCATGTATGCTGTACCTGTGATTGTTTCCCAGCACCATCGATGGAATTTAGGCAGAGCGTCAGTTCTAGACGAAAATTCAAACAGAAACACTCATATAATTATTAATCAACGAAACACCAGCTGATGGCCAAATATTAGCAATGCCCAATAACTGTAAACCCATATCCTATAGGTAAGGTGATAAGGTCTCGTGAATTATATAGCGCTTGTAAAGTGATGCCCCGATAGATGTTTATTCTTAGGTGCTTGATCTAAATTTCAAATAGCTGTAGACAAAGTCTCGCCCAAAGCAGAACAATCTCTATTTTTTGTGACTGTTCAAAAATTCTCTCAGAGTTGATGATGAACATGATTGTGTTAGGTTTTGCAACAGAAATCAGATGCTGCTGTATTTTCTAATTAGTATTTTAATCCGCATAATCATTCTTTCCCGCTCGTATCCTTGCACTGGGTAATCAATGTAGACCTAGTTATTTTTTTATTACTTAATATTATATCCAACTAAAACTACATTTATTCCGAGCAATGAAAAGTGACGCCATAATTTCACTGCGATATCCCACGTGACAAGGCATGCCGTTGACTTGACGTTGAACTTACGAGTGGAAGAAATTTCTGAAGAGACACGCAATGTCGTCGGCAGTCTGTGTGGAGACGTGATAGAGGTTAATGCAATGGCCGATTATGTGAACCACTGGAAATGAAGAAAACATCAACGAAACATCAGCTCAGCATCGTTTCTGTGTTTCACTTAACAGCGCAAACGCCTCATTAGTTGTAACTAATCCAGGGTTATTTCTAGGATTGTGAATTTGGGGGTTGTCGGGAAAAGCTGGGGGGTGGGTGTCGGAGTTTGGAAGTCTCTACCAAAAAGTCCGACAAGCAAAAACGTTATCATCAAGCTTCAAAAAGTCTGACAAGAAAAAGGTCATCCGATGATAAAAGTTGGGGTGTCCTTCTCCATTGGGGGGGGGGGGGGGTTAAGGACTAATGAATATGCATTTCGTATGCATACCATTGTCACATTACCAAATTTTTAGGGTGTCGACCTCGAATGAGGAGAGGGGTGTTGGGGAGGTGTTAGGGGTGTAAAAATATCCCTGAACTAATCCATTGCAACAATAATTAATTCTAACTGTCACGTTAGACTGGAACTGCTGTTAAGTGTCATAATGATTGTTTATTTTAAAAGATGGCACTGTCATACTCTATGACCAGAGGCGCAACTGCAGGGTATTTAGCCCCCGTGGCAGGGGGGATAATAAATTTAAAATAGCAGGTTATCGGGTTGACAATTCGTTAATTAACAAATTATGGCATTTTATCGAAGCTAGATTAAGGCTACGGATGCATTTTTCTTGCTTTTGCTGATACTATACGATTTGCTCAAAGTACGTTTTTCAGTTTCTTCTCTTTCTACTTTGAGTAGAGAGTAAGATCACAGAGCTTTGGCGCCCCCTTTAAAGTGGCGTCTGTACTCCCTAGGTACGCCATTGTCTACGATCGATTTTTGGCGCTGCATATGATTCGACCCATTTGGGGTGGGGGGGGGTACGCAAATGCGATGCTTACAAGTGAAGAGCAGCGCTTGGAATGCGATGTATTTGTGGAATGAGATGGCGTCGTCGAAAGGCACGAAGCGATGGAGGAACGTCTCTCTTAGGTACGTCATCAGGTTCCTGCACATGGTCACCAGCAGCGACGCGTAGGTGAACATAATGACACTGGCGGTGCCCCGGGTGGTGACAGCCACTGCGGACCCGGCAATCCGGCGCAGGCCTGCATGCTCTCTCTCTATCGAATAGTCTTCAAAATCAACGAAGATACAAGTACACTGGGTACTTTCCCGTTATCCGGACACCAGTGAAGAGATACTAAGAAATGCTTAGGGTTAGGGTGGCGGTTAGGGTTAGTGTTAGGGTGAGGGTTAGGGTTATGATTAGGCTAAAACTCTAATTACACTCACCCTAACCCTCACCCTAACCATAATAGCTCTTCACTGGAGTCCGGATAACGGGAAAGTACAGTACACTGTATTGCAGCGAACATCGTTCAGGTCATGATTGCTAGATTGATTGACTGAATACGCGGATAATTGAATAACGGAGTGATTGACTTATTGAATAGATGAGTAAGTTAACGAATGAATTAAATAATTAAGCACTGAATTACTGATCGATTACTGACTGAATGACAAAAAGATTGACTGGTTGAATGAATGACTGTATAATTGACTGGATTGACTGACTTATTGACTAAATGAAAAGATTGACTGACTTATTGACTAAATGAATGAATGAAAGAACGAATATTGACTGACTGACTGAATGACTGAGTTGATGAATGACTGGGATAAAAAATTAACTGATGACTGACTGACTGACTGACTGACTGACTGACAGAATGAATGAGTGAACAAGCGAATGAATATAGTAACGATAAATCCATGCAGCGCCTACAGTATGCTCGTTCGATGAAGATGCCGAGGAGGACGAGTGTGTAGAGAACCATCCAGAAGATCTGTCGCTTGTAGGTCTCAATGTACTTGAAGAAATTCGCAATCGCCTGTGCTGCTGGTCCAACGGGCGACGACTGGTCGATGGTCCTTATCGACGGAATTGTAGACAACCGCTTGCTCCGATCTGACTTATCACGACTGAAATACAGAACATCGTCTCTACAGCTCCTGTGAGTTTACGAAGCGTCAATTCTAGTGATTTCTTGAGAAAAACACACACGCAACAGCATCTCTCCATTTAAGGGCGCGCATAGAAAATTTTCTAGAGGGGGAGGATCATTTAAACACCAAAACGCTATGGTAATACGGTCAGTTTTCAAGCTATTCAATTCTGTAGTTCTTAGTTTTTAAAGTTATGTCTCTCATTTTCACTTTGTGTATCAGTAGTGTTTTTGTGTGAAAATATTAGTCAAAAACTAAAATATAGTCAGTTACAAAAATACATTTGCGTCTTCCAGGGGTAATTTCCCTCTCTTGCCCATACGTGTGGGCACCCGTGTCTCCATTTGACCGAAATTGCCTTATGATTGTGTGTGTGTGAACATCTAATTTAATCTAATCTTGAACTTCTGTAGCGCCGACATGGTATTGAACTGGAATGATTTTCTTTCCAAGTGGCGTTCAGTTTACCCGTAAGCTCTGAGGATGGTCCTTCTGGCCTTGAACGTGGCGTTCTCTCGCCTTCCTTTGAACTCTGGGGCCTTAACATCCCCGACTGAAACAGGCAAAGACTGTCAAGTATAGCAACAGCACCCTCGCAATTAGGCAGCCAGGATCTGGAGAATTAGCATCATAATTGAGTAATCGCTGAAAAGTACTGAAATTCGCCAATAAATCTGCTGTCATAAGAAAAGAATCAGGTGAAACTTTCGCTTATTGATTTAAGAATCGTTTCATTTTGAGTCTTTACACACGGAGATATCTATTGTCTTCAAACAAATAATTTCCTTTTCAGCCGAAACCAGTGGCGTAGCAATATGCTCGGGGGCCCTTGACGAAAAACGGGCAGGGGCCAGGGGGCCCTTTCCAGAGACGATCTGACAAGTTTGCGAAAATGCTGACGACCTTTTTTCTTTTTTTGTTTGTCGGTCTTTCGACCAGACATCTTTACAACTTTACATCTGTCGACCTGACAATTA
>JACLAT010000053.1:442500-450000 GCA_018105865.1 Metaphire vulgaris
TATTATTATTATTATTATTATTATTATTATTATTATTATTATTATTATTATTATTATATGCAATCAATGAGAGAACTTTTGCGATACCAACTGCGACCGCTCAGACCGGAGTTAAATGGTTTTGACGATTCTCTCGGCTAATTTTACGCACGTGGGCAAATATTTCTGAGAAGAATTTCTCGAGCTCTTTCTGTCGCTTTGCCTTCGTTATCGCCGTCTTGCGAATGACATTTTCGCTCGTCACTTGAGGTGACTTCAGTGGAATTCCTCCGACGGAAGCAAGGAAATTCTTCAGTTTGGTGCTGCACTCTTCTCTCTCATGAGGCTGTTCGAAAACCAAGACCTCAAAACAAGATTTTTGTAACAATAGAAAGGCTCTGTTCGCGGTGCAAATCTGAAAACCAAATATTTGAAAACGAAAACTGTCTTTATCATAATGCAGTATTCCATGGCCGCCAAATAGGACGCTGATTAATCTTTGCACCTAGGTGTGTAGCAGCTAGCAATGGCACAGCTAGGTTTTCGGAATGGAGTGGGGCACATCCAGTGATATTTCTAGGATTGTGAATTTGGGGGTGTCGGCCTCATAGGAGGGGGGTCCGAAGCTAATTAGTAAGCATTTTTTGTATGCATGCCATTGTCACATTACCAAATTTTGGGAGTGTCGACCTCAAAAAAGGGGTGCTGGGGGTGTAAAAATATCCCTGGGCACATCGACTTCCTCGGATGATAGCACTACGTAACAAAAAAAAATTTTGTTTGTTCCTGGGTCCATAGTTTTTTTCTAGACACTTATGCCTAAACTAACTAGAAAACAGTTGTTGTTCCAAACTGAATTTGCTTTTGGGGTCAAGGTAATGATATTTTGAAATTCGTGTATTATAGAACACATTCTCGGTTCACATTCAAAGCTGAGCAGACATACTTATTATTCTGGAGTATTGCAAGCTGTCCATAAGTTTTAGATCTGAACAGAATTTTCTATAACCTTCTGGAATCTTCTAGAACCTTGTTGCATTTTCTGGGAGCTTTCAGTTGCATCCATAGACTTTTAAGAGTGCAGATTCCTTAAGCCAACGTACTAGTGTATCTTGTTGCCGAGTAAGAGAATAGTGACCAGAAAAATTTGATTTAGATGGCATCAAGAGGTTGCTTGCAGCCAGCAAATGCATTCTGCTACGTTTGCATCGCACCGGTACCCTATGGCTCTGAGCTCCCCATTCCCATCCCTACAGGGAGGGATCAACTGTCTTCAGGGGAGCGTGTCAAGGCAGACAGCGAGGAAGATATTGCAGATCCAGGATGCAATTGCACAGAAATAGCTGAGATGAGAAAGCCGTACTTCCCCAATCAGAAAGACCTCAACGACCTGATCATAGACCATAGTCTCACCAAGTGCAATGCTGAGCTTCTGATGTCTAGACTCAGGAACTGGAACTTGTTGGATGAAAGTGTGCAGGTGACAGAACAGAGAAAGCGTCACGAACGTTTTCCCAAATTCTTCAGTCAGCTAGATGGGCTGTGCTTCGGCAGCAATCTCACTGGTCTTTTAGAGGCCATAGCAATCACCTTTAACCTGAATGATGGTGACAATTCATAGAGATTTCATCGAAGAACCTCAAAGCCATGCTACTTCATAATGGTAACAAGTACTTGTCTCTCCCCGTGGCTCACTTTGTGCACCTACACCTCAGACAGGACTACACCAGTGTCAAGATGTTGCCGAGTGCCTTGAAGTGTGACAACTATGGTTGTTAAGTCATCGGGGACTTCAATATGGTCAAAATGGTAACATTCCTGATGGGCCTGCAAGGCGGTTTCACCAAATTTCCTTGGCTTTCTTTGCTTCTATAACAACCGGGACACCGAGGTCTGAGGTCCACTATTGTAGAAGGGATTGGCCACAGCTGACCGAGTTCACCACAGGTAAGAACAGCATCAAGTGGGAGCCGCTGATAGACCGTCGAAAGATGCTCAAACATCAAGTTAGGTCTCATCAAATAATTTGTCAAGACAAGGAATCCGTAGTTTTCAAATACCTCTTAGATCTTTTCCACAGCTTTCGGAGGCAAAAGTCGCAGCTGGCATCTTCGTCAGACCACAGATAAAGAAGATCACATAGTGTGACGCATTCGCCAAGAAGCTGAATAGCACGGAGAAAGGGTCTTGAAACAGTTTCGTTACAGTATTGTATGGCTTTCTTGGCAACCACAAGGCTGAAAACTATGAGAGACTGAACCAGTCTCTCATAAAGAACCATGCTACAATTAGATGCAAAATGTCCCTGAAAGTACATATTCTTCATGCCCACCTTGACAAATTCAAGGAAAACTTGGGAGCCTACTCAGATAAGCAAGATGAACGCTTTCATCAGGATATGCTGGACTTTGAATTTCGTTACCAGGGACGGTATAACAAACACGTGATGGGGACTATGTTTGAAGTCTTAATTAAGAAAGCCATTGACAGTACAGCCACAAATCTCGAAAAGCAACTCATTTCTGAATGCTTTTAAGTAATTTTGATCGTTGTTGCTTATTTGCAATTAGTACATAATGTTCCTTTTCGAGAAGAAAAAATGCACCTTTTTCCATTGTATAAATAAACAAATTTTGTAAGCTGTGCTCATGAAAGAAAATATAATGATGAATATAGCCATGTTTGCAGATCCTTTATACATAGGCAACTGAAATATAACACTTAGAAGCCAGGAACAAAAATTGTGTTACATAGTGTAGTATTTAAAACGAGGTTCGTTAAGTTCTTCACACTTTCACGTATTCTCTTCGCTTATGCTGTTTACCCCTCCGAAAATTCCTCAACTGTTTTGCGCAAATCTCACGATCTGTCCCAAACAGAATAGGGGGCCCTGTCCTCGTGCTCCTGTGACTACGCCAATGGCAGCTAGATTGCATCAAATTCGAATTAATTTTATAAAATTAAGAAATATTATACAGACACAGACAACAATCTATAGCCTCAGCTTCCAAGTTCAGAATATTACCATGCAGAGTTTACCCATACTCTAATTCTGTCTTCATCTGGCAGGGGGTGGGCCAGAGGCGTCATTTGGTGGGCTGGGGGGCCGTCACCTCCAAGGAAATGAAAATATTAATTTGTAATTTTTATTTTTTTAATTAATTAATTAATTAATTAATTAATTAATTAATTTTTTATGTGCAAATATTGCAAAAATTGCCAAAAAATATCAAAAATTGCAAATTTTATAACATTGGCCCTAAAATTTGCCAAAATTGCTCAAAATTTGGAAAAAAATTTGGAAAAAAATTGCAAAAAATGCCTTCAAATTTGCCAAAATTTGCAAAAATTTGTCAAAAATTTGCAAAAAAATTTTCTCGCCCCCCAAGAAAAGTGTGAAATGACGTCACTGGGGTGGGCACGGAAGGCGAATATCAGAAAACTTACGAGGTCGTATTCTTTGGGTATTCGTAAGACCATCATCCTCATTTTGACGTCTGCCGACAGAACGAGTCCTATCTCGTCCCCTTGGCGCAGGTGTGACATGTCGATAGTTCTGACCAGTTTGGTTCCGTTCTCCTTGACCACTATGAGACGCTTTTCCGTGTTCAACTCCAGCGTTATGTTCCTCTCTCCTTCCTTCTCGTCTATCCATTCGATGGCTTGAAATTTCAGCAACGAATCAATTAACCTACTCGTCAACTAATCAGAGATTAGTTGACGTTGGGTTGGGTTAACTAATGAGTTGATTTGGGCTGGATTGGGTTTGCGTCAGACAGACTTTGCCAGATTTTTGGTGGGCCGGGTCAGATAAAATGTCATGGTTTAAGAAATCGCAATGTACTGTTGGCATGGGTTGCGATGGGTTTGGTCGGAGATTTGATGGGTTGAGATGGGTTCTAAAAATGGACCCATGGACATCTCTGCAACTAACACCTAAATGAGTGACTGGCCGTCATCGTCATCATCATCATCATCATCATCACACTCCATAGTCCATAAGGACCGTCGAAGAGAAGCCAATAGTGGGGAAGTGCTTGTCCTTTTTTTGGCCACGTGTTACCGACTGACCGACAGACGAATATACTTACTTGTTTACTTACTTACATGTAGCTCGGGCGAAGATGAAGTGAGCTGAATCTAAATTGTAAGACCTCCTGGTAAAAACGTTGACTATTGTTATAAAGTTTCACTTGCTCAATAGTCACTTACCATTACACAAACACATATATATATATATATACATAGAGAGAGAGAGAGAGAGAGAGAGAGAGAGAGAGAGAGAGAGAGAGAGAGAGAATAGAGAGAGAGAGGAGGGAGAAGAGAAAGGAGGGAGAGAGATATAAAGAGGAGAACTTGTATAGACCTTGTATTGTGATATTCTTCGTGTCCATTGCCGTTTGAGCTGATCTTCGTTTCGATGCCTTCCTTAGAACCGCTAGTTCAGTCTTCACGGACTCTTGGTGAAGGCGAACGAGGTACCACAAGACCCCGACAATTGCTGAAAATCCGAATCAACAGAAGATTCAGACGCACATACAGTACACACTGTCTATATTTTCCATTGAGCGTCATTGCCAAAGAATTAATAATTATTACTCAGTTGCAGCACAGTGAAGCATCAAAAGGCTAGACGACTTGTAATAACGCAGTAGTTAGCACGCTAGTCCGAGTGCTGCTAGCGCCGCGGGTTCGAACCCTAGTCAGTGACAAGAGCAATGTTCCCTGTAAGGTGGGCGCATGGACGCGCGCCCAAAAAGACGGCGAGACATGTGCCCAACAATTTTTTTCATTGACCAACAAATTGCAGGATCTTTTACTTTTTAATTAAAAATTATTAAATATTTGAATATTCAATATTCAACTTAAGTTATGGCAACTGCTGCGCCATAAAAATATTTATTCTCAGCGACTCAATTTAAGAGATGATTTCCAGTCTGGCACGTGGTTTATTATGGTCGTAGACTTAATTATACATGTATTAACACACGTGAGTTTGTTCTTTTTCACGAAGCAAAATTGCCCAAAAGTTAAGTCAACTGGGAAATTGTTACTCAAGAGAAATTTCATGCTCACAATGACCCTTAGGAAGTAGAGGGAACATTGGACAAGAGCCGTGTGAAGTTCGTCGCTTTTGGAACTCTTTTGGTGTAAAACGTCTTCAGATATTTACTTTTGGGTAGGTTTAGTTTAAAAGAGATATTCAGAAGAGAATTTTAGTTTAGTTTAAAACAGATATTTAAAAGCTAAGGCAGGCCAATCGCTATAAGTCGTTAGACTCTGTGCCATCATAATGTTGTTGTTCTAGAGCAGACCGAAAATATTGAAATCAATTTCTGATTTGTATTTGGCGCTTTATAATATTTTTCACCCTTTCGCAATTAAAGCGCTTTATTTACCTTGCAATCTTTATGTCATCGCTCATTCGGATTGATGCTTTGTTGCAAGTGGAAGAAAGGTAAATGTGGTGCTATGACAGCCTCTTCTGGGGTGTGATTTACATGCTTATTAATGCTGTTTAATCGCTAGGTGGCTGTGAGCGCGGTAGACGTGTCTTCTTCCGGTTTTAAGTTATGGTGAAACTGTTCTGAGATTAAAGATTTATTTATATACTAATCCAGCTCAATCGTATCTCGTTCTGCTGCATTATGCTGCGAGACTTCAACAGTGGATAAATTGCGCGAAACTGAAAATATATGAGCTCAACATTGGCTAATTCTGGCTATGACCATTCATTGATTATCAACAACTATAAGGCTGGACCAAAGCAAGGGATTTGCTAAAATAACTTGCATCTCTCTCTGTCTGTCTCTCTGCCTCTCTGTCTCTGTCTGTCTCTGTCTCTGTCTCTGTCTGTCTGTCTGTCTCTGTCTCTGTCTCTGTCTCTGTCTCTGTCTCTGTCTGTCTGTCTGTCTGTCTGTCTCTCTCTCTCTCTCTCTCTCTCTCTCTCTCTGTTCATGCATATAGTTATGAATAATGTCACAGGTACAACATTCGGTCTGCCAACATCCAGCCTTTTCCCACGTGAACGGCAGTCTCTGTATGTCTGTAGAGGTCCTGATAAACTAGGATGCTAGCCGCATTGGCAAACGTATACGTTTGGAACTTTTAAGAAGCAGAAACAGGCGTATGTTTTCTGTCTAATCGGCGTGCTTCGTATTGCATAGTGGGCAATTATACGGTTTCTTCCAAACTGTGTCGGTATACACGCCCGTCATATTTTATACAAAGGCCTACGATCAGAGGCGTCATTTGGGAGGGCTGGGGGGCCGTGCCCCCCTAAGGAAATGAAAATATTAATTTATAATGTATTAATGTGCAAAAATTGCAAAAATTGCCAAAAAATATAAAAAAATTGGCAAATTTCCCAACATTGGCCCTAAAATTTGCCAAAATTGCTCAAAATTTGCAAAAAAATTTGCAAAAAATGCCTAAAATTTGACAAAATTTGCAAAAAATTGCAAAAAAATTGCAAAAAAATTGTCACAAATTTGCAAAATTTTTTCTCGCCCCCTAAGAAAAGTGTGAACTGACGCCACTGCCTACGATGCCGGTGGGCGTTGAAATAATTGCTGCTTTTGAGATACTGTAATTATCAACGAAGAAGAACAGTAGTGATCCCTTCTTTTAGTTGCATAGGTCAACACTTATATAATGACAACCTAACCTCCACCGACCGCAATTTTGAAAAGGATGTACGAGGGGCGCTCAATAAGTTATCAACCTGACATATAAACAATTGTGCTAAGACTGAAGTGATGCCTGTTTTAGGTTGATATATCTGTTTGTGTGTTGTAGGAATAATTTCAACCAGTGCGGTCATCAGGTGTTGGCGTAGCCGTTGTTTAAAGAAGGAGGGGGTGCCAGAATCATGGATTTACAGCAGTTGGAGCACAGATCGGTCATGAAGTTTCTCTTGAAGGAGGGTAATGGTCCGAAGGTTATACACGTACGCCTGTTGACTGTCTATGGGGACTCAGTTTCCTTCAGAATATCAAGTTACATTTAGGTGAAAACAGTTCAAGTGGGGCAGACAGTCCCTTGAAGACGACCCCGTACAGGAAGGCCTACTGATGCCACCACCCCAGACGTTTGCCAGAAAGTGGAGGACCTGGTGATGCAGGACAGGCGAATTAAGGTGTCACAGATTGCTGGTGAACTGGGTGTCTTAGAAGGTTCTGTCATCACAATAGTGCACAATCATATAGTGATGTCCAAGGTCAACAATCGATGGGTGTCAGAATGCTTTCACCTCTTCAAAAAGAAACACGAGTTGAATTTTCAAAGGAGAATTTGGATATGTGGCAAGCTGACAAGGAAATATTTATCCCTCAAATAGTTACAGGCGATGAAACGTGAGTCCACCACTGTGATCCTGAAACTATACAGGAGTCCATGCACTGGAAACGCAAGACTTCACCGCCACCCATGAAGTGCCGACCCAGCCGTCAGCAGGAAAGCTAATGGCCGCAGTGCTCTGGGACTGCAAAGGAATACTGCCGATCGATTACATGGCGCATA